>PVKC010035364.1:0-13483 GCA_004027635.1 Crocidura indochinensis | reverse complement strand
GTTCAATACAAAAACCCCTTCCTCAACCTATATTTATTGCAGCACTATTCACGATAGCCAGGCTCTGGAAACAACCAAGATGCCCTTCATCAGACAAATGGCTAAAGAAACTGTGGTACATATACACAATGGAATATTATGCAGCCATCAGGAGATTTGAAGTCATGAAGTTTTCCTATACATGGATGTACATGGAATCTATCATGCTGAGTGAAATGAGTCAGAGGGAGAGAGCGAGACGTAGAATTGTCTCACTCATCTATGGGTTCTGAGAAAAATGTAAGTCATTTTTGCACCAATCCTCAGATAATGGGAGGAGGGCTGGAACTTCCAGCTCATTTCATGAAGCTCACCATAATTAGTGGTGAGTGCAGCTATAGAAATAACTACACAGAGAACTATCTTAATCATATTCACGAATCAGGGAACTGTAAAACCTGTATGGAATACAGGTGGGTGTGGGTTGGGAGGGAGGGAGATTTGGGACATTGGTGGTGGGGATCTTGCACTGATGAAGGGGGTGTTAAAAAAAGGTTAAAGAAAAAAATAAAATAAAAAAAGGAAAAAAATAAGGCCTCCCAATTCTTACCACAGGCTGTGTTCTTCACACTGATTGTATAGAAATAGGAGGTACAGTAAATGCACCCCATATACACCTCAACCCAGACCGTTGCCTGGTCTGTATTGGGAATTTAGGGGACAAAAAAAAAAGAGTTTAACCATGGAGTCTTTCCAGGACAGAGACTGCAGATAAAGCTGACTCTGCTGGGCCCCTACAGCTGGACAGACATTTTGAGGCGTCCCTCTGCTTGCTTCAAACTGGGAACTTTGATCTTTTCTGGCTTTCATTCCCTGAGGGCTTGCTTCAGCTGAGGTGATTCTTTCTGGGCCAGAGACTGCTGATAAAACTGACTCAACTGGGCTCCTTAAGCTTGGCAGACATTTTGAGGCTTCTATCTGCTTGCTTCAACCTGGGAACTTTGATCTTCTCTGGCATTCACCCCCTTAGGCCTTGTCTCAGCTGAGATGAGTCTTTTCAGGCCAGATACTGCAGATAAAGCTGATTCTGCTGGACCTGTTAAGCCCACCTCTTAAGGGGTTGAAGCAGAGGAGCATGGCCATGATGATTTGCTTCATGGCTGTGCACTCCCCCTAGCCAATGAATACCGCCATACATAACATGTAGAAAAACCCACAAAAGAAGCATGACAATGGGGAAGCTATGCAGATCAACATCAGGCATAGAGAATGAAGAGGCAACTCTGATGCCCTAACAATGGCCAACCACCTAGTTATTCTTTCAGATATGGAGTTTATGGATGAAATAAGGAGGATGCTCACAGAACTCAAAGAAAGTATAGATTAGAACACTAATAAGAATCAAGAGACTATGAAGATAGAGATCAGAAAACCCTAAACTAATATATTAGGTCAAATAACAGGTCTGAAAAACTCAGTAGACGAATTGAAGAACAAAATGGATGAGTTTTCCCACAGATTAGCAGCAGCTGAGGATTGAAATTAGTGCATTGGAATATGTGCGCATAACAATTCCACACAGCAGAAGATATTGGAAAAAAGTCTTAAAGCAAATGATCAGACAATGGAAAAATTACTCAAAGAATATGAACAGATGAAAATAGAAGTCTTTGATAAGGTCAATGGAAACAACTTAAGAATCATTGGAGTCCCAGATACCCAGGAAGAAAATCTCCAGGAAGAATCTATAGTCATGAATATCATCACAGAGAAACTAACAAAGCTAAAAAATACATTGACCATATTCTGCATGGCCGAAAATTACCAGCTAAAAGACACCCCAAAACACATTCTAGTCACAATGATGAATCTCACAGATATAGATAGAATACTGAAAGCAGAAAGAACAAAAATGGAAATTACATTCAAGGGAGCATCTTTGAAATTTACAGCAGACCTGTCACAAGAAACACTCAAGTTCAGAATGCAGTGGTCGGGTATAGTGACAAAAATCAATGAAATAAAGGCTTCACCTAGAATACTGCACCCAGCATAACTCACTTTCAGGTTTGAAGGAAGTATGCATGGCTTCACAGATAAACAACAGCTCAAAAACTTTACAGACTCAAAACCAGCCTTAAAAGAAAAACTGAAAGATCTACTTTAAAGACAAGACAGAGCAACAAACACACCAAACTTCTACACAAAGATGGCAATAAATCCCATGACAATTATCTCTCTCAATGTCAATGGACTAAATACACCCATTAAGAGGCACAGAGTGGCACAATGGATCAAAAACCTGAACCCAAACTTCTGCTGCCTACAGGAAACACACCTGATAGTCAGAATAAACATAGACTCAAAATCAAAAGTTGGAGAAAAATTATCCAAGGAAACAACACCCTTAAAGAAGCTGGATTGGCCATACTAATATCAGATGACATAAACTTTATACTCAGAAAACTTGTAAGGGACAAAAATAACATTATGTACTAATTAAGAATATGTACTGCAGGAAGAAATCACTCTCCTAACCATATATGCACCCAATGAGGGACCAGAAAAGTATTTAGTACAATTGTTTACAAATCTGAAAAAGGATATCAATAATAACATGATAATTATGGGAGACCTCAACACGGGCCTGTCAAACTTGATAGGTCAACCAGAATGAAACCCAACAAAATATACTAGACCTGAAAAAGAGAAATGGAAGAAAGGGGCCTTATAGATATATATAGGACACTGCATCCTCAGAAACCTGGATACACATTCTTTTCCAATGTACATGGGTCATTCTCCAGGATAGACCACATATTGGTACATAAAATATATCTCCATAACATCAAGAAGATAGATATTTTACAGGCTACCTTTGTTGACTACAAGGCTCTGAAGTTAGATGTGAACTACAGAGGGACAGAAGAAAAATTTAACAGCTGGAAATTAAACAGTCTGCTACTGAACAACCAGTGGATCCGAGATGAAATCAAAGAGGAAATCAAAACTTTCCTGGGAACAAATGACAATGAAAGCATAAACTATCAGAACCTATGGTATACAGCAAAAGCGGTACTGAAATGAAAATGTATTGCATTGCAAGCACACATCAGGAAGAAGGAGCATACAGGAATAGCTTATTGACGCGACTTATAGAATTAGAAAATGATCAACAAAAGTAAACAAAAATAGGGAGACAGAAGGAAATGACAAAGCTAAGAGCAGAAATAAATGAAATGGAAACCCCAAATGTAGGAGACTGCTTTAACTTATACAAAATGGACTTCATCAGTCATGGTCTGAGCTTAGTAGAAAATTCCACTGCAGCTGTGTATGTGACCTCTGGCATGAGCATGCCCCTGTGCTAATAGGAAATGGCTAAACAACAAACGTTAAAATTATCTAGGGCAGTCAGCCACACAACCTGGAGGAACTTGCTTAAATAAAAGAGTTTTGTTAAAGGTTCTTTATAAAATTCATAAATGAAAGATTGATATTTGATCTTTTATTTTATAAATGTTGCAGTTGTGTTTAGCTAAGAATTGTAGAGTTTAAGATTCTGTTGACCAAAAGTTTAACAATGTTGAAATTGGAAAAACAGGATGTTCCCTCTAGGTAAGATGAAAACAAGATGTTCCCTTTAGATAAGATGTTTTGCTCCTTCTGCCTGCCTCCTCTTACCTCTCCCTATTTCCTGCAGTTGGTTTTTTGTAGATTAGAATAAGTGCTGTTAGAGTTAAGAAATTGTTTTGCCCTTTTTTGGAAAAAGCTTATGTTTGATCTTTGATTGACAAGTTGTAAAACCGCCCCTTTTTTGGGAAGAGTATAAAAGCAGCTCTGCTGGTAAAATAAACGCCTTTGATCAGCCACTGCTGTCTTGGGCCTGTTTAACCTCTTGAGAATTGCTTTTTAGGAAAAGACAAAATGGGACTGGCTTGTGAAGACCCACGTAATAACTGGTGACCTCCTCTACCCTACCCCCGTGGGTCGGGGGCCCCCACAGGGGGTCACACCAAAAGATCAAAGAAAGCAGAAGTTGGTTCTTTGAAAAAATAAACAAGATTAATAGACCATCGGCAAAACTCACAAAGAAAAAAGCGGAAGATAAACTTGATAACGCGTATTAGAAATGAAAAGGGGGAGATCACTACAGATACTGCACAGAGATTCAAAGGGTATTCAGAGAATTATGTGAGAAACTCTATGCCACTAAATATGAGAACCTGGAAGAAATGAATACATTTTTGAACTCATATAACCTTCCACGGTTGAATAAAAAAGATGTAACATATCTAAACACCCCATCACTATTGAGGAAAATTAAAAGTGTAATAAAAAATGTGCCCCAAAACAAAAGCCCAGGCCTGGATGGATTCACTAATGAATTCTTTCTAACCTTTCAAGAGAACTACTACCAATCCTGGCCAGGTTCTTTTGTGAAATTGAAAAAACAGGAACACTTCCAAATAGCTTTTATGAAGCCAACATCACCTTAATACCAAAACCAGATAGAGATGCTGCCAAAAAAGAAAACTACATACCAATATCCCTGATGATCACAGATGCAAAGATCCTCAACAAAATCCTGGCAAACAGGATCCAATGCCTCATTAAGAAGATCATTCACTATGATCAAGTAGATTTCATCTCAGGAATGCAAGGATGGTTTAACATCCATAAATCTATCAACATAATGCACAACATCAATAAGAAAAATAAAAAATCACATGGCATATCAATAAATGAAGAAAAAGCATTTGATAACATCCAACACTTATTCTTGATAAAAACTCTCATCAAGATGGGAATGAAAGGAACCTTTCTCAATATAGTTAAGGCCACCTACCACAAGCCAATGGCAAATATTATCCTCAGTGGAGAGAAACAAAAAGCCTTCCCTCTAAATTCTGGTACAAGACAAGGCTACTCTCTTTCACCATTCCTATTCAACATAGTACTGAAAGTCCTTGCAAAAGCAATGAGGCAAGGAAAAGATATCAAGGGCAAGGAAAAGATATCAAGGGAAAGGAAGAAGTCAAGCTCTCACTGTTTGCAGATGACATGATACTCTAATTAGAAAACCCTAAAGACTCTACCAAAAAACTTCTAGAAATAATAGACTCAAATAGCAAAGTGGCAGGCAACAAAATTAACACACAAAAATCAATGGCCTTTTTATACACCAATAATGATAGGGAAGAAACGTACATTAAGAAAACAACCTCATTCACATTATTGCCACATTAACTCAAATATCTTGTAGTCAACCTGACTGAAATATGTGAAGGATCTATACACAGAAAACTATAAAACACTTCTCCAAGTAACAGAAGACACACAGAAATTAGACACATACCCTGCTCATGGATTGGCAGAATCAACATTATTAAAATGGCAATAACCCCAAAAGCATTGTACAGATTTAATGCGATTTCTCTAGTGATACCCATGACATTCTTCAAAGAAGTGGACCAAACACTTCTGAATTCATTTGGAACAATAAACACCCACGAATATCCCAAGCACTCCTTGGGATAAGGAATATGGGAGGCATTACTTTCCCCAATTTTAAGCTGTATTAAAAAGTAATAGTTATCAAAAGAGCATGGTATTGGAATAAAGACAGACTCTCAGATCAGTGGAATAGGCTTGAGTACTCAGAGGATTTCCCCAGACATATAACCACCTAGATTTTGATAAAGGAGCAAGAAATCCAAAATGGAGCAAGGCAAGCTACTTCAACAAATGGTGTTGGCACAACTGGTAAACCACTTGTTAAAAAGCGAACTCAGACCCACAGCTAACATCATGTATGAAGGTAAAATCCTAATGGATTAAAGACCTCAATATCAGACCTTATACTATAAGATATATAGAACAACACGTAGGTAAAACGCTCCATGACATTGAGACTAAAGACATCTTTAAGGAGGAAACAGAACTGTCCAAACAAGTGGAAGCAGAGATAAACAGATGGGACTATATTAAGCCGAGAAGCTTCTGCACCTCAGAGGAGATAGTGTCCAGAATACAAAAACCACCCACTGAGTGGGATAAATTATTCACCCAATACCCATCAGATAAAGGACTAATATCCAAAATATACAAGATATTGACAGAACTATACAACAAAAAAATCTAACCCCATCAAAAGATGGGGAGAACAAATGAACATACACTTTGTAAAAGAAGAAATGCAAATGGACAAAAGGCACATGAAAAGATGCTCCGCATCACTAATCATCAGGGAGATGCAAATCCAAACAACTATGTGGTATCACCTCACGCCACTGAGATTGGGACACATCACAAAGAAAGAAAACAGTCAGTGCTGGCAGGAATGTGGAGAGAAAGGAACTCTTTTTCACTGCTGGTGGGAATGCTGTCTAATCAAACCTTTGTGTAAAGCGATATGGAGATTCCTCCAGAAGCTGAAAATTGAACTTCCATAAATTCCAGCTATACGACCCCTAGGAATATACCTGAGGAACAAAAAATACAATGCAAAAATCCCTTCCTCACATCTATATTCAATGCAGTGCTATTTACAATAGCCAGACTCTGGAAACAACCAAGATGCCCTTCAATATATGAGTGGCTAAAGAAACTGTGGTACATATACACAATGGAATACTATGCAGCTCTCAGGAGAGATGAAGTCATGAAATTTTCCTATACATGGATGTACATGGAATGTATTATGCTGAGTGAAATAAGTCAGAGGGAGAGAAAAAGACACAGGATATTTTCACTCATCTATGAGTTTTAAGAAAAATGAATGACATTTTTAGCAGTCAGAGAAAATTGAGATGTGGGCTAGAAGGTTCAGCTCATGATATAAAGCTCACCACATAGAGTGATGAGTGTAGTTAGAGAAATAACTACACTGGAACTATCATAAAAATGTGAATGAATGAGGGAAGTAGAAAGGCTGTCTTGAGTACAGGTGTGGGTGGGGTGGGGAGGAATTAGATCTGGGAAATTGGTGGTGGGAATCTTACACTGATGAAGAGGGGTGTTCTTTACATGACTGTAATCATAGAACTACAATCATATTTGAAGTCACGGTGTTTAAATAAAGATAATTTAATAATAAAAAGAGTTTAACTATAGGATTTTGTAGATTTTTAGGTTGATTTTTGTTTTGGAGCAATGCCTAGCAGTGGTTGGGGCTTACTTCTGACTCTGTGCTCAAAGATCACAACTGTTAAGGGCTGAGAAGAATCTATGTGATGATGGGGATCAAACACCAGTTAATCATGTGCAAAGCAAAGGTACTACCTGCTATACTATCTTTCCAGTTCCTGGAGTAGTCTTTTATTTTTGTAATCTCTTCTAGTTTGTCTTATACGTATAATGTGCCATCTGCAAATAATAATTTGCCTACTTTTCCAATTTTGATCTCTTTAATTTTACTTTCTTGTCTGATTGCTGTAACTGGTACTTCCAATACTGAATTGAACAAAAGTGGTACAGATAGTGGACAACTTTGCCTTGTTCTTGATCTCACAGAGGAAAACACTTTCAATTTTTCACCAATGAAAATGATACTAACTGAGGGTTTTTATATATTTCAACTTTAGCATGTTTTCAAAAGTTTAAGAATGCATTGTATTGTGTCTTAACAAAATTATAGAATCCTTATTTATATGTAATATATCATCTGCTTTAGTAAATGCCTACTTCTTTCTTGTTTTTAAGTATTTCCGTGTGTTTTATGACTTGTTTATTTTTCTCTCCGTCTTCTAAAATTGGAGCTTGTCTATAAATTTTAAGAGACCCAATAGTGACACCTGCTGGAGAAACGTGTAAATAACATTTGAACCTATCCTAAGAAATAGGTTTGTTTTTACTAAGGAATTTGTTATTTTACAGGGATACTTCTAATAAGTAAATGCAACTAATTTTAGACTAGTTTGATGCTCTATAGAATTAAATTACAGATTTAAAATGTTATGGTCTTTTAGAACAAGGTGATAGGAAATGTTTAGCTTGTTATCTATACTTCCATAGTATCATGTGGCATTGTTCCTTTTTGCATAGGCACATTAAAATGGGGGAAATATCACATATAGAAAGGAGATATTATTTTATAATGCAGGGGAATCTTTCACTCTGAACATATGTCCTAGTGACTTGACTTAGGCCTCAGTCAATAGGACATCAGCAATCCATCCCCAAAACTTGGATCTCATTTCTGGAACTGCACAGCACTAAGAGTCAAACTTGCACCAGGGAAGGACCTAATGCTGCCCTAACTCCTACTTGCTCCAGTATGGGCTCATATGACACCCTCAAGTCTAGGAAACAGCAGCACCTTGCTTCAGAGCAGATTTCCCTGCCTATCCACCTAATGGTGAGATGAAATCAGAAGATGCTCCATAAAACCCCTGCTTCAACATAGAATCTTTGCAAAAACCAAGCTCTCTAATTACAGAAGCCTAACTATGAAAACAGTAATTGAAGAGAACTTTTCCTGAGACCATGAAGATCTTGGGCACAGGGATGGAGTGATAGCACAGTGGTAGGATGCTTGCCTTGCACGCGGTTGACCCAGATAAACCCTGGTTTGATTCGCAGCATCCTGTATGGTTCTCAGAGCCTGCCAGGAGCAAATTCTGACCACAGAGCCAGTATTAATCCAAGATCTATGGGAGGTGGCTCTGAGAAAACCACAACAACAGCAAAAACAAAACAAATCTCAGAAGACCTTGGGGTTAGACATTTAGACAATTAGTATATCCAGAACCTGTAATTTATTTTATGACAAGATGCTTCTAGGGGGAGGACACCTTGTTTTTTATTCCAATGGTTTTCCCTTATTAATTTCCCCATCATTTGCTGCACCTATGCAATAAGTAGGTAAATAAATAAAACAAAACAAAGAAATACCTGCCATCATTTTAAATTATTATTTTTAGCTTCTAGAGGCTTCAACCTTTTTCATAGAATTTTGGGTCATGAATTACTTTGTTTTACCACATATTTCTGAAACTTTCTATAAAATTGAGAAGAAGAAGCAGAGGAAGAAGGAGGAGGAGGAGGAAGAGGAGGAGGAGGAGAAGGGATGGGGTTGAGGGACCAAGTACTCTCAAGTCCATTGCTGGAGATTAAAAAAAACGGTCAGAAATAAATACCAAAGTCAAAGGCAACAACAATAGAATCAAGAGACTCAAAGTATAACAATCTAAATGTTAAATGGGCCTGTTACACTGGCAGACCAGGAGCTAAGGATATTGATCTAGGAAGCAGACTGGGAACTTTGGTGGAGGGATGGCAACACTGGTGGGGGGAATGGCCTTAATTTGCTATAACTGTATATGCCTGAAATCCAACTATGAAATACTTGTAAATCACAATGGCTTCAATAAAATTAAATAAAAATATTTGTGGTTTTTTTTGTGTGTGTGTGTGTATGGCTTACCTTTTAAGTGGTGGGTCTGGGTTTGCTCCTCTGAAGCACAGAATAAGCAGTAGCACTTCAGGGTGGGATCCAAAAAACAAATCCCCCAAAAAAGGTCTTTTCTTATTTTTAGGATATTGTAATTTTGTGAACTGATTATCCTTTTCCACTGGGTGAGCTGGAACCTGGGGAAATAATAGATTCATGGAAGAATTTAATATAGATACAAAGGTATTTATTGTTTAATTCATATGATCTTTTTCCTGAGCTTTCAAATGAGGTGCAGGGACCAACAGGTCAAACAACTGTAGTGCATGATTTTGCTTGTAAAAGGTCCTAGTTCAATCCTTTTGATCCCACATTGCCACACAATATCCATCAACATCCAACAAACTGGGAGTGAGAAACTTCAGAGCAACCATGATATAAGGTGCAAAATAAATAAATAAATAAGGCAGGCCAAGGCCAGAGCAATAACACAGCAGGGAGTACGTTTGCCTTGAATGTGGGTTACCAAGATTTAATCCCAGGTATTTATGCCCCCATCCCAGGTTGCCAGAAGTGATTTCTGAGTGCAGAGCAAGGAATAACCCTAGCACAACTGAAGTGGCCCAAAAAATGAAAAAAGAAGAAAGAAAGAAAGAAAAATAAAATCGAATGAGGTAATGCCCTAATTTCTACTATTAGTCATCTCATCAATACCACCCAAGTAACATCAAATCCGGTTCTTCCTAAGGTTGTTTTTTTCTGCCCATAAACTGCAGGAAACAGGGATGGCCACAAATGAGAAAATAGAAATATATACTCAACAAATCTTACAGAAATATTAGTCATAATCCTTTTGCATGATTATTACTTTTATTCTAAACCAGAATTGTTGGGGCCCAAGAAGCCCACTGCCCCAAATTCTCAGAGAAAGGCATGTAACCATACAGTAATGCAATGACATGGGATTTACTTACCTAGAGCGTTCTGGGATCCCACTATTCCTTGCAGCAGCAGGGTCTTTAGGGGAACCCCGAGCCTTGGAAACCTTGAATTTTTATAGAGTATTATGTGCTAATAAGGCTTGAAAATATAAATGTTTCATTGGTTTGCACAAATGTTATAACTCAAAAATGACCAATAGTGCAAGCAGAAAAAGATGCACAATCTTAACAGTACCAGACTCCTACTGATGTCAAACTTCCTGGCCCACATTCTGGTAAATTATACAGATACAGTCAATAACTTTTATTAGTCCCTTGGGAAGGTCGTGACCTGGCAGGGGAGAGCCATATGGGCCCTTGGGAACATCCTGACCTTGCTGGGGTGAGCCAGATGGCCTCATGGGAAAGTCCTGATCTGGCAGGGTAGAGGATGGTTTTCTATTTCAATTGGGGTATCCTGATGGTCATCTTGTGAGAGTGAGGTTGTCCAGGAAGGCCTGGTTTCCTGGAAGCATATTCTACAGCAAGCTAAAAAGTGGTATTAATTTCTATCTTACTATTATTCTATGGTTAATGCTTCACACCATCTCCTATTATAAGTTCTGCTCTAAATCATAGGAGTACCTGTATCATCTTGCACTGCTTAAATTTAAAATTCCTTAAATGCAAGGGAAGGCAATTTAGCCTGTGGTCCTTCATCCTAGTGCAGGGTACAGACAGCTACATGCCTGGATATAACATAATCTTTATCTCTACAGTCCAGCTACTCAGTTGTTGGGGCCCACCCTACCCAGTAAGTTGTTTATCTCACTGGTTACAGTCTGGGCCTGTCATGGCTGGACTTATGTTATCTAGAATTCTTAAGCAAGCACATACAGAAGCCAGAGCATAGTTAATTCTAATCAAATTTCACAATAAGCACACTTCAACAGAATCCCAAGTTTCTTTTGGAGGAGGAGCCACACCTGACAGCACTCAGGGGTTTCTCCTTGGCTCTGCTCAGAAATCGCTCCTGGCAGGCTTTGAGGTCCATATGGGATATAGGGAATCAAACCCGGATCCATTCCGCATCAGCTGTGTGCAAGACAATCAACCTACCACTGTGCTATCACTCCGGCCCTTCAAATTTCTTTAAATTATAATTCTGTTTTTGTTGTTCAGGTCTTTTTTTTTAAGACAAAGTTGCTTTGAGAGCTATTCTTATAGCTCTTCTTTATTTTCTTTTTAATATCATTATTTAAATACCTTGATTACAAACATGATTATGGTTGGGTTTTAGTGATGTAAAGAACACCCCCCCCCTTCATCAGTGCAACATTCCTATCCTCAATGTCCCAAATATCCCTCCGACTCACCCCATCCCTGCCTGTACTTTAGACAGGCTTTCTACTTCTCTCATTCATTCTCATTTTTAGGACAGTTCTCAATGTAGTTATTTCTCTAACTACACTCATGACTCTTTGTGGTGAGCTTAATGAACTGAAGGATGCTAAATTATGCTCAAAAATAAACTTAAAAGAAGAAAAAGAAAAAAGAATAAATAAAACAAAAAGGAAGGAGGAGACTGGTGTGACAATAATTCTTGGGGAAATTAGAAAGGAAATTCCCTTGGCCTAAGAAATACAAAGTTTCTCCACCCTTAAAGCATACTTTCATGTGATCAACGATAGGCTCTATTTATGTTCATTATCGAACATAAATGTTCCATAAATGGCACCATAAAAAAAAAAGTTCTTCTCAGTTGTGGTTGTGATCAGTCTTCTGTAACTAGAATATCTTGGTTTTTGCGCAAGTCCTAGGATGAAGTCTAGGGTAGAATCTTTCTTTATTGTTCTAGAAGTTCTGCTCAGTGACAGTTTTTTTTTCTGTCTATCTCTGTTATTAGTGATCTTGGTTTTGTACAGATCTTATTGAGTCTGAGAAATGGTTTGCAGCAGTAAGGGATTGGGTAGTGTCCTCAAGCTCGGGGTCCTTCTGGATCTGAATCTGTTAGCATGCACCTGCTCATGTTATGGGAGTGTGTGTGAGAAAAAAGAGCCTCATAGAATGAATCAGCAGGAGTGGTGGTTGAAGCTTCTTGCTGGGCAAGAGATATGGGATTGAGCGGGTGTCCTTTCAGTTTGGGAGCTATTTGCTACTTCTTGGGGGCGGTAGTTCCTAATGAGTTAAGAATTTAGAGTGGGGTGCAGAAGAGATAGCATGGAGGTAAGGCATTTGCCTTGCATGCAGAAGGTTGGTAGTTCGAATCCCGGCATTCTATTTGGTCCCCCAAGCCTGCCAGGAGCGATTTCTGAGCATAGAGCCAGAAGGAAACCTTGAGCGGCGCCATGTGTAACACCCCTCCCCGCAAATAATAATTTTGAGTGGGTTCAATAGGGAGAGATAATGGATCAGGATAGAGGGGTTGTTAGGTTAGAAGTTCTGAACGGAGGGGCATAGGAGAGATAATATAAGAGCAGCTACATACAATATAGGCACAGCTTGTTTGCAGTATAGATTAAGCAAAAATAGAGGAGTTCAACGCATACAAAATCATGCTTTCTTATAGACAAACATTAGCGATCTCTTCATAGATTTAGTAGGAGGCCTGACCCTTATAGGATAGGTCAGGGCACTTAAGAAGTAACAGAATTAAGGAAAAATATTAAAAAAATATCTTAGGAAAGAAAAAAAGAGAAAAAGCAAAATGGGTCAGTAACTTGGAAGGGAGAGATTTTTTAATTTCTTGGACTTCATCAAATGCAGGATGAACTTTTCTAAGTGAAGCTTTCAGAGTTAGATTGTGCATGGAGCATTTTAGGATAAGCATAATTTTCCCAGCTAGGGTAATAAGCAATATGGTAGTGACCACCATGAGAATAGTCCCTATGTAGTATCATACACCATATCTTGTGCACCAAGGTTCTTTTCCTGGAAAGAAACTGACAGCATAGGCATTATAACATAATAGTACCATAGCTTGAATTGAAAATTGAAAAAGAAGCAGGGGGACTGGAGAGAAAGCACAGGGGTAGCGTGCTTGCTTTGCATGCAGCTGACACAGAGGGACCCAGATTTATACCCGGTAGTGTAAAGGGATAAAGAAAAGGTTACAGTTAGGAAAGGAACCATTTTGTAAGGGCCACGTTTTCTTTTTTTTTTTTTTTTTTTTTTTTTTTTTTTTTTTTTT
>PVKC010035363.1:0-13481 GCA_004027635.1 Crocidura indochinensis | reverse complement strand
ACATCACAAAGAACAAGAACAAACACTGTTGGCGGGGATGTGGAGAGAAAGGAACTCTTATCCACTGCTGGTGGGAATGCCGTGTAGTTAAACCTTTATGGCAAGCGATATGGAGATTCCTCCAGAAAATGGAAATCGAGCTCCCATATGATCCAGCTATACCACTCCTAGGAATATACCCTAGGAACACAAAAATACAGTACAAAAACCCCTTCTTTACACCTATATTCATTGCAGCACTATTTACCATAGCAAGACTCTGGTAACAATCTAGATGCCCTTCAACAGACGAATGGCTAAAGAAACTGTGGTACATATACACAATGGAATATTATGCAGCTATCAGAAGAGATGAAGTCATGAAATTTTCCTACCCATGGATGTATATGGAATCTATCATGCTGAGTGAAATAAGTCAGAGAGAGAGAGAAAAACGCCGAATGGTATCACTCATCTATGGGTTTTAAGAAAAATGAAAGACATTCTTGCAATAATAATAATTTTCAAATACAAAAGAAAAAAGATCTGGAAGTTCCAGCTCACGTAAGGAAGCTCACCACAAAGAGTGATGAGTTCAGTTAGAGAAATAACTACATTTTGAACTGTTTAATAATGAGAATGTATGAGGGAAATGAAGAGCCTGTCTATAGTACAGGTGGGGGTTGGGTAGGGAGGAGGGATATTTGGGACAATGGTGATGGGAACGTTGCACTGGTGATGGGTGGTGTTCTTTACATGCCTGAAACCCAAATACAATCATGTATGTAATAATAAAAAAAACTGATAAATCAAAACAAAACAAGAAAAAGTATGGGTGCTGGAGTGGGAGGGTTTGGCTTTTACCTCACATTTTTTTTTGCATCGGCACAGTAAGCATTGGGGAAGAAAGGGAGTTTCTGTGTCCTAAGAGATTCAGGGATTCTGCATTCTTGAAGCATAGCATCTTGGGATCAACCCCTGGTTCCATATATACACATTAGCCCATCCCAAAGGCTCTTTTGTAATGCCAAAAAAGTTTCTTCTCGGTTGTGTGTGAGAAAATCAGGCCACTGTTGCTAGCAATCTTGGTATTTGCCAGGGTTATAGGTCAGGGTCTAGGATAGAGTCTCTAGGTTCTAGAGAGGTTCCTATCCATTGTTGTTGTTGTGTTCATTCTTCTGTAGCACTTGCTCCCTGTTTTTGTTCAGTCCCTAAGCCGAAGCCTAGGATATTATGGAGCCAAAGGTTCTGCTCAGTCTCTGTTGTCCAAGTTGGACCTCTGCAATAAGACATCTTGTTGTTGTTGTTGTTGTTTTATGTGTCCTGGGCTACATCCTAGGGTAGGGTTTTCCTTATTAGTCCCTAGGTATGTTCTGTTTAGTCACGGTTGTCAAAGTCAGTTTTCTGTTGTTGGTGCTCTTATTTTTCACAGTTCAAAGGACGATATCTCTTCTGATTTCCATTTAGTATAAGGTGATGTGATAGGACAGCCTGGTCTTAGGTCAAGTTTTCCTTTTCTTGTTGTCATATCAAAACTGGCACAAATTGGTGCCAGAGCAGTGTTATAAATCTCCCAATGGAGTTTAGTTCCTAGTGGTGTTGCCCGGAGCTGTATCATTTCTACATCAGGGATCTGGGGTTTGGGATTGGACTAACACTGTCCAATCTCCTGGGTACTGGTTGTATCCACATGATAAATGTTCAGGATGGGAGGCACCCTTCTGCTATAAAAAGTGAGTTCTTATCCCTAGAAGATAAGATCTTGTTTCTGTGTCTATGATTTCCCCTTTTTTTCACTGTGCCCATACAAAAACGTATGGTGTCATACTGTGTTGCTGCTGCTATTCTGGGTAAGGATGACAGGCTGCACCAACAGTCTCTGTTGTCTGGTTTTGTTCTGAGCTTTTATCCCAGTAAAGGATTTTTGTACCAAGCAGCACCAAAAATGGTAAGGATAGAGAAAAAAATGTATATATTAAAATAGAACAAATAAATAAAACTGAGTTAAAAAGAAAAGGTATTCTAATAAAACAAGTGGTGGAGGAGGCTACCTGTATATTTAGGAATACACATCTTAAAATGTATTGATATACAGGTATTGAGCTTCCATAGGCAATATAAGCTCCCAATTAGATCTTTTGATGTATTCTTGTGGGGAGTAAAAGCCAAGGTACTTTTCGATTTACAGGACTTGGAATTGAGTTTGAGAGATGCTTTGCTGCATTACGAGACCATATAGTGTCTTTGAGCTGGGAGTTTTGCTGAGGCTGATTCCTGTATCGTGCAACAGTCAACGATTTGGTGGGAGTGAGAGGGGCCATCAAGCATGAGTCAGCAGGCATGCTGGTTGTAGTTCCTTGCCCAGGCATGAGAACAGGGACCCAGAGGGTGTCTTTCACTGAGGATATGGAAGGTGGTCTGTTGGGGCAGGAGGTCAATCTTGGTGCCTACCGAGTTAGGAACTGAGGCTAAAGAGGGTTAAATTAGGGGAAGATAATGGATCAGGATTGGGAGATGAGAAAATAGAAGAGGCACAAGGGAGAGGCAATACATGACAGGGGCTATATACAATATATACAATTTATATACATATATGAATTGTTTGTGATTTCAGCTTGGAGTCAGTATGGAAAGTCACATCCATATAAAGGCTGACTTTAAAGATCTATTTGAGTGTTATCATCCAAATCTTTGGCAAACCGTTTCCTTTCCTAGGAACCATCTAGAATAGAGAACATTTTTAGATAATGCTTTAAAAAGTATAATTGTCGCGTGGGCGCATTTGAAATGAAAATTAGTATTAGTAAGAAAAGACACCGCTGCAAGAGGTCCAGTATGAATACCGGAGGAGTTTCCTTCCTCCTCTCTCCCCCAGAGCCCAGTTGCCAGACCTGGCCCTGAAGACCAGTTTGGCATGAGGGGATCTCGGTCTCCTGGACTAAGTAGGCAGACCATTTCTATGCCTTATTCACCATAGGATTTCCCATTAGAATATTCCTGCCTCAAACCTTTTCTTTTCTTTTCTTTTAGTTTAGTTTGTTTGTTTTGGTTTTTGGGTCACACCTGGCAGCACTCAGGGGTTACTCTTGACTCTACGCTCAGAAATCACTCCTAACAGGCTCAGGGGACCATATGGGATGCCGGGATTTGAACCACCATCCTTCTGCATGCAAGGCAAACGCCTTATCTCCATGTTATCTCTCTGGCCCCTCCTCTCACCTTTTCATATTCCAACTTTATCTTCCCTATCCTGACTAGACTTATTTGAGGGAGGGGGATTCTTTTTTAATCCAAAGAAATAAAAAGAATCAAATGTACTATATTTTCTCTACATAGATCATTCCATGGATATATACAAGAGTTATATCCATGTATACAGTCAAAAAACCAAATGACTGACTTTGACAACAGCGACTGAGCAGAACTTTTTCTGAGACTATAAAGAGAGACATTAAGTTGGACAACCAACTTGCCTGGAGTCTGTAGTTGGTCTTTGACAATATGCTTCATGGGTGGAGACACCTTGTATCTGTTAGGCCAGTGGAATTTTCTTTCTAATTCCCTCAAACTTTGTTGTGCCTATGCAAAAAAAATAAAAGCCACACCTGTCCCTCTCTCCACTTTTTCCTTTACTTCTTTTAACTTTACTTATATTCTAGAATCAGAAGTCTCAAAGTCGCAGCCTGTGGGCCACAAACAGCCCTCTGTACAACATTTTGTGGCCCTGCCCTAGAGGAATATTTTTTGTTTTGCTTTGTTTTAGTTGTTTGGGTCACACACCTCAACATTCAAGGCTTTGTACTGACTTTGCACTCAAGGATCACTCCAACTTTACCTCTTGGGGTCCCCAGGTAAATTGAGTTTGAGACCCCTGTAGAGGAACCCACCCACCTTTTCCATAGAACCAGAGAACTTGTATCATTTTATTCTGTCTCATATTTCTATGTCTTCCTACAAATTGAGAAAAGGAAAAAAAGAGGAGGATAGGACCCAAGGGTCAAGTGGTCTTAGGAGCATTGAGTGGGGGAAAGTCAGATCTAAATACCCAGGCCAAAGTCAACAACAATAGACTCAAGATAAACAAACTATAACAAGCTAAACACAAAATGGACCTGTTACACTAATAGTCTAGGGGGTTAGGGGTGGAGGTATGGGATGCATGAGGAGAACTATGGTAGAGGGAGGTCAGCTCTGGTGGTGGGAATAGCCCTAATACAATGTCACTGAATGTCTAAAATACAACTGTGAAAGACTTGTAACTCATAATGGTCTTAATAAAAAAAAATGACAGAAAAACATTAAATAAGAAAAACTTGTTCCTAGAATCATCATTCTGACACTGTTTACATGTTTCATTTTACTCTCAAATTTCTTATATCAATAAGAAACTACATATATACTAGTACATATTCTTTTCTTTTCTTTTTTTGGTTTTTTTTGTTTGTTTATTTTTAGGGCCACACCCGTTTGATGCTCAGAGGTTACTCCTTGCTAAGCACTCATAAATTACCCCTGGCTTGGGGGGGCCATATGGGACACTGGGGTATTGAACTGCGGTCCTACCTTGGCTAGCACTTACAAGGCAGTCACCTTATCTCTAGCACCACACCTTATCTCCGGCCCCACATATTCTTTTCTCTAAAAAAAAATTATATTATGGGGCCCGGGAGATAGCATGGAGGTAAGGCGTTTGCCTTTCATGCAAAAGGTCATCGGTTCGAATCCTGGTGCCCCATATGGTCCCCCGTGCCTGCCAGGAGCAATTTCTGAGCATGGAGCCAGGAGTAACCCCTGAGCACTGCTGGGTGTGACCCAAAAACCAAAATATATATATTAGGTTATTCTATGGGCAATATTAACGCATATATATTAATTTGAGATAATTAAGTCTTACAGAAAAGTTGCAAAAAATAGTTCAAAGAATTTCTGTGCACTCTTTACCCAAATTTCCCAAATGTCTCATTTGACATTTGCTCATATTTGCTTTAGAATTCACTCTGTCACCTATTTCTCTCCTTTTTTGACTATTATTCTTTTGCTAAACCATATGATGTGAGTTCAGACATAAGGGATATTTACCCCTGAATGATCCATTTGGTGCTTGTAGAGACAAGGAGCTTCTCTAATATATGCACACTATAATTAGGCCACCAAAAGAACCATACTGACTGAATCCTCCCTACAGAGATAAAAAGATTGAGTGGCTGAACTTAGGAAAGGACAGTCTGATCACCATGATACTTTCCACATTAGCCAAGCATTTCACAGGAATTCCCCACATAGGGAATGTTAGTCTGGAGGCCCCGACAAAGGAAATTTTTGTTTAAAAGGGGACAATGTGAAAGTTCTAGAAATAAATGGTAGTGGCTGCACAACTATGTGAATATACTTATCTGTACTCTTACGGCCTATTAAAATAGCACATTTTAGGGAAGATATGTCTTACCACAATTTTTTCATTTTATAAAATTTTATAAAAAATTGATAAATCCTTAGCTGACCAAGTAAGTACAACTTTGAGCCAAACTAGACCACCTGTTTTTAACTGTTGATGTTTATTAAGACCTTGTTCTATCACACCAGTGAGGAGCTCAGAGAGGCTGTGATGTTCCCAAGATTTTCTCATATCAAAGCCAGATTCAACTCGGAATCTGTAGCAGCCCTCAAACACTTGCATTACCCACATCCCTGCAGAATGCTCACAGCTCAAGCTTTGACTTACAAGTCTCTACCTAAACCTTCCCAGTAAGTGGAGACTATGAAAATACCTGGGGATGACTGTCCCAGAGTCTCCCTAAAGAATTAATTTGGCATCCTCAAAATCCTTTTGGTGATTTGTGAGCAAACATGTAGGGAAGAAAAGAAGCTCTCTGTACTTTTGAAGCTCTAGGAAGTCCTGAAGTCCCTGCAGGACACAGTAGCCAAACCCACTTCTCAAGGGGCCTAATTAACAATCAACAGAGGATGAGAGCAGGTGCAGATCCTGACACACTGCCTTCCAGAGACTTTGCTTCCCTTCAACATGGCTCCCAATGTGCTCATTAACTTGAAGAGGAATGGGTGACCTGCCATGGTATTTTCCCTGTGCTGCTGAGCTTATATCTGGACCTGGACCCATATCCATTAATGGTGTCTTAATATGATCTTAAGAAAGTCCTTTTCTATTTGGATGCATTTGGATCTTGGAAGCTATAAGCTTAGAAATTGCGCTCATTCACAAAATCACTCGGAAGTCTCGAGATTCCACAGGGCATGGCAACTACCCTTTGACCAAAGCATAAGCTTCCTCTAGCAGAAAATTTTTCCTCTTATGTGGAGCCTATGGTGTTGGAAGGAAGATATATATGGGACACAGAGTGACAGCGGGAACAAGTTCAAATTCAACCTTGGTGACCAGTAGGATTCAGACACCATAGCAAGATGTTCCCTATGCTCTTCTTTCCTATATTTCTTGTTCATTTAAGCGATATGGAGATTCCTCTAGAAACTGGAAATTGAGCTCCCATACGATCCAGCTATACCACTCCTAGGGATATACCCTAGGAACACAAAAATATAATACAAAAATCTCTTCCTCACACCTATATTCATTGCAGCACTATTTACAATAGCCTGACTCTGGAAACAACCAAGATGCCCTTCATCAGATGAGTGGCTAAAGAAACTGTGGTACATATACACAATGAAATACTATACAGCCATCAGGAGAGATGAATTCATGAAATTTTCCTATACATGGATTACATGGAATCTATTATGCTGAGTGAAATAAGTCAGAGGGAGAGAGAAAGAAGTAGAATAGTTTCACTCATCTATGGGTTTTAAGAAAAATGAATGACATTTTTAGCAGTATCTCACAGACAAGAGAGACATGGGCTGGAAGGTGCAGCTCAGGACATGAAGCTCACCACATAGAGTGATGAGTGCAATTAGACAAATAACTACACTGAGAATTATAACAATATGAATGAGGGAAGTAGAAAGCCTGTCTCAAGTACAGGTGTGGGTGGGGTGGGGAGGAGGGAGATCTGGGAAATTGGTGGTGGGAATCTTGCACAGATGAAGGGGGGTGTTCTTTACACGACTATAATCATACAACTATAATCATATTTGTAATCACGGTGTTTAAATAAAGATAATTTAACAATTTAAAAAAATTAAAAAAAAAAAAAAGAAAGTCCTTTTCATGTTGTCTCCCAAACATCCCTGACCTGGGAACTAAAGGAGAAACAATCTTGTATCTGTTGCCACGGGACAGATTTCATTGTCTTCTAAATTTTTGTTTTTTGTTTTTTGTTTTGTTTTGTTTTTGTTTTTGTTTTTGGGTCACACCCGGCAGTGCTCAGGGGCAGGGGTTACTCCTGGCTCCATGCTCAGATATTGCTCCTGGCAGGCACAGGGGACCACATGGGGCACCGGGATTCGAACCGATGACCTTTTGCATGAAAGGCAAATGCCTTACCTCCATGCTATCTCCCAGGCCCCTTTTGTCTTCTAAATTTTTGTCTTGTTACATGCAGGAGTTCATTATATAGTAACTCTCTGAGACAGAGTATTCCCATATTGTGAGTCAATAAACTGAATATTCTGAAGGTAAAAACTTGTCTACTTGTCTCCTTGCTCTTTATTATGATCCTGAATAATCCAAAAAGGAAATGGTTCCTTTATCTTGCTTCTGCAGACAGTAGAAATAGCTTGAAGCTAGCAACCTTTATAATAAGCCAGTTATAGTGATTTCCACCTTCTCCAGAACTGACTGCATGGGGTTACATCCTCATAACAAACTACAAAGTAAGTTATTGTCCCCATTTTTGTAGGAAACTAGAAAGAATAATTCAGGGTCTAAGAGCTAAAGAGAGCAATACAATAGAGACTGGGTCAGCAGCAGGTATTGGACTGCCCCCAAAAGACTATGAGAAAACTGCATGGAGGAAATTGCATTGGCTATCTGAAGCTGCCAAACTAGATGGATTACAGTACAGAAATAATTACACTCAATGTCCATTTCTGTTCTGCGAGTCTTTGGCTTCCAGTGATCTTCCACATTCCCTGAGAACCTTGGCCTTTAGGCCATTATTCCAATCTCTGGTTCTATATACCTGCTACCTTCTACATATTCTTCTTGGGTCTCCAGTCTCCCTTTTCTTTCTTTTCTAAGAATGTGAGCCATTGCTTTTTAGACTTAAATCTATGATCATATTACTCCAAGATCTTTACTCAAATCTGCAAAGTTCCTGATTGTAAAAAGGTCATATTCACAGATTCTGGTGATTAGAATGTGGAGGACATATAGTGTGAGCAAGAATATGGTTCTGTGAACTACAGATGCCTTCCCAACAGAAAAGAGTGAGCTTATGTCTCCAAATTGCCAACTTAGTATTTATGGTTTTAAATCACTTTTCCTTTTTTCTTACCCTGGGCACAGTGAACTTAATGGATGGTGCAACACAAGTTGGGATCCCTAATTTCCTCCCATTCTTCTTCTGGTCTGGGATAAAAGATGGAGGTCAGGAATTCTGACCTTAGGCCAACATGGCACAGATTTCCAGAAGGGCCATATACAGTCATCTGGGGGCAGTGATGGCATGTACAGTAGTCATGAGACACTCTCAATGCCAAAGTTGTTGGGTGAGTGGGGGAAAGACTCCTCATCAGCTGAGACTGCTCTTTTCCTCTTTTTGCACTCACTGAAACTGGTGGTTCTGGGGTTCCACTTTCTCCTTGGAGACTATATGGACCATGAGGTTTATCAATCTATTGCTGTAGCCAAAATCTTTGTCATACCAGAAACTGAGCTTGACAAAGTGGTGATTATAGGTGACGCCAGCACCAGCATCAAAAGTGGAGGAGTGCCACTGTTAAAGTCTCAAAAGATTAACTAGGCCTCAGTGTAGCCCAAAGTGCTTTTGAGGGATCTCTGCAAGACCTGTTTCACCACTTTCTTGATGTCATCATATTTGGCAACTTTCTCTAAGTGGTAGGTCAGAACCATCACAGAGACATTGAGGATGATGATGCATGGTAGACAGTTTTCCATTCAGCTCAGGAATGACCTTTGGAGTGACAGTCCCAGGCAGTGGGGATGCATGAAGTTCTTGGATGCCCCTTGATCATCATGCTACAGATTCCCAGAAGGGTCATCCCATCCACAATCTTCTGGGTGGCAATGATGGCATGTACTGTGGTCATGAAACCTTTCACAATGCCAAAGTTGCTGATAACTTTGGTCAAGGCTGCCAAGCACTTCTTAATGCAGGGGCATTCCTGACAATTTTGAGGGATTTGTGGTACTTCTCATGGTTCACACCTAGCACAAACATGGAGTTATTGGCAGAAGGTGTGATAATTACCTTCTTGGCAGACCCTTTCAAGTGAGTCTGAGCCTTCTTCAGGGTGGTGAAGACCCCAGTAAACTTCACAAAGTAATACAAACCAGTTCATTCCATTTAAAGATGATGGGGTCTTGCTCCTTTCCTTGCAGCCTTTCCATTTATAAACAGATTACCATTTTCTGCCTTGAGTATGCCATTGGACTTGCTGTTGGTGGAATTATACTGGAATATACATTGACCATGTATTTGAGGTCAATAAAGGAGTAATTGATGGCCACAATATTCATTTTGCCAGAGTTAAAGGAAGTCCTGGTAACCAGGAAGCCAAATTCATTCACCCAACCATTGCAATCATGTCTCCTAGAAGTGGCTGACACTGCACAATAATAGTTGACATCTGTCAAATAGAAAGAACAGAGCCTTGACACACACTTTTACTTACATTGAACTTGTAACTTGCTCCTGTTTTTCCACTCAGGTCTTTCTCCCACTTCTCTTCCTTCTCCTTCCTCTTCTTCTATCTCTTCCTCTTCCTCTTATCTGAGTGTCTATTTGCATAATCTTGTTCTCTAGTAGATTAATGGGCAGTGCATTCATCTACTAAAACTGACAAGATAAAGCACCACAGTCTAAGACTCAGCCAAGAGAAATACATTGCTCTCAATTCCTGAGGATGCAAATTGAAGACCAATTATTTGGCAGGATAGGTTTCTTCAGACATCTCCATCCTGTGCTTGAAGAGGGTTGTCTGTTTTTACATGGTCTTTCTTTTGCACATATTGTAGTCCTAACTGCCTCTATTTATAAGGAACCTCATCCTGTTAATTAGGGCCCACCATAACACCTTATTTTAATTTTATTTAAAGGTCTTCTTTAAAGACCCTTTCTCCAGAGACAGACACATACTTAAACACTGAGGACTGAGAGCTTCATTCTACAATGTAAAAGTGAGGGATACAGTTCTATCCTCGGCAATATTAACAAAAACTTAGATTGCATATTTCTCAAGGCACTGGAGAGGGGAAATCCGGGCAGTGTTATCCCTGCCTTAGTCCTGATTACTAAGGAGAAGTGAGCAGTTTTGTGAGCAGTTACTTCTGTGAAAGAATATACCCAGTCATGAAAACATACCAGTTACTGCCTGGGAATCATTATTGGGAGTCCAATCAGAGATTTCTATGGACCTGGAAACATCCTGGTGTTATGGCTGCTGCTGAGTACACACAGAGAGGGGCCATCCTGAGGCTGCCTTTCTTATGAGAAACAAGGCTCCATAATTTACTTTTCTCTTCACCCCAGCACTGGGACGTGACCACTTCTGAAGCCGTGGAGAATTTTCTTCACAGAATCAAAGGAACTATTTGGGCTCTTCTGGAGAAAGTATATAAGCCTGGAGTTAAATATTTTCTTCACTTTGTCCACATTTATGGAAACTAACTGAATTCATCGAGGGTGGGTTTCTTCTAGAGATCCTGTCTTCTGTGGATATTAGAGAAATGAATAATTCATGTTTCTTTATGGGGTTTTACTGTTGCCAAGGTACTGCTATTGGTAACCTCCCTTTGAGTTAATGTTGAAACCACTTTCTGATCCCTCTCTTAATCCTTTCACCTTGACATCACATATAGGTCCTTTAGGAGAAACAACTCCAAGTTGTTTAATTAGCAACAGAGATAGGAATTAAATACAGAACTTCTTACTTAGTCCTCCAGGCTCAATCTCATGGGAGGTTTATGGAGCACAGACGTATATTCCTGATCTCATTTTGCCTTGCTTTCTTCACCAGGGCACTGGCAGCTCATAGAACAACCTTAGCACAACAATTCTTTCCAGGTACCACCTAAAGTAGATTTCTTTTGTGTCTGTTCCACAGACTGTGAGAGACTTAAGCAGAGTTCTGAGAAAATATTGCAAATTTATGTTTTATCTACAAGCAATTTACAGAAAAGCATCAATTGCTTGAAAAGAAACTCATTTAACATTTGTCATAGGAGTGTTAGCAGGAACTACTGGCTATAAACAACTTACAGTTGTGTGTCTGGAAAAATATATAATAAATATATCTAATATGTGTATATATTATACAAAATAAATATATTGATTTAGGGCCATAAGGTAATGTACAGGGCTTGCTCCTGAGGAATTACTCCTTATAATGTTCAGGAGATAAAATGAAATAGAAGGGCTAGAACTTAGGTCAGTCATGTGCAAAGCAAACACCCTACATGCTTTGCTATGTCTCTGGCTCAGAAAATAATTTTTGAGGGTAACATTATAGCTATAAAGAGGGTATAGAGTAGATGGAGGGAAATTATGCTCAGAAATAGATAAAAAAATATAATAGATAAATAATTGATAGGTGGCAAATGAATAAATAAAAATTAAAGATATATAACATAATGATAGATGACAGATAACAGATTAATGGTAGATAACAGGTAGATTATAGATAATAGATGATATATAATATGAATAAATAATAGATTATAAATGAAAACATATCATATAGATGATAGACAACAGTAATGATAGACAGCAGATAGATGATATATGTTAAAGGATAGCAATTATATATCAACTTATCTGAAGGTCTGCTCTATATGACTTGGCATCTTGCTCCTATTCTATTTAGGTCATATCATCTACTTAAACTAAGGACAAAGAACTTTTCACCACACTAGGGTAAGAATCATGCTTTTTGGTATTTAAAGAAATGATGCATCTGGTTCAGCATCCTTGTTAGAAAGGTATTATCCTGGGACAGTTAGAAACATCAGCATACAAATAACTTCACAACCTTGCCACTCCATATAACCAGTACTAACAGAATTTCCTCAAAAGTTCTGAGATTCATGCCCAACTAAAACTATGAAGAATAATGGCTTCTAACAACTCTAACTAGGAAGCTTCTGGAGACCCTACTAGGCATTGTCCTAGCAAAGAGAGCTGTGGTGAGATGCTGAGAGTTATGTCACCTTACTCTATACTGAGCATATAACCAGAAGCAAGTCAACAGTGCCCTGAAGAAGTTTATGTTCTAGAAGGGAGGAAAAGTGAATTTGATCAGCAACAAGAGAAATCCAGGAGCACATCACTCTTTATAGAGAATGGTCTTTGGTTCTGGGTCCTGCAGACTAAAGTGATCTGCAAATGGGACCCACTTACTGCTTACATCTCTTCCTTGTTGAAATTGTTGACAAGAGTATAACATGCTCCCAAAGAATGGGTTTTTATAAGTGTGAGAGGAATGAAAGTGAGTGACTTTTATTATCAACTATTGGCAAAAGTCTTGACAGCTCTGAAAAATTTCTGCTAAGAAATAATATATGGATTATTTTAAACGCCAAATAACTTAATAAGATGAATGAATCAAGAGGCAGAAAGGAGGGAAGGTGTTTGCCTTGCATGTGACAAACCAGGTTCAATCTCTGGCATTACATAATCTTCCCTATATTCAAGAATAAGCCCTGATTGTCACTCCAAAACAAAACCGAACATAAAAGGAGCTGCAGTGCCAGAGAGATAGCATGGAGGTAGGACATTTGCCTTACATGCAAAAGGGTAGTGGTTTGAATCTCGGCTTCCCATATGGTCCCCTGAGCCTGCCAGTAGCGATTTCTGAGTGCAGAGCCAAGAGTAACCCCTGAATGCTGCTGTGTGTGACCCCCCCCCAAAAAAAAGGAACTGCAGAACAAATTGCACTATCTACAAAAGTCACCATCTCTGGGATTTGACTGACAAATCCCACTCTCAACCCTTCCAGGTGCAAATGCCCACAGAGCACTCTGTGTCCCATATCCACTCTGAGGCTAATGGAGCCCTGGTGGCCAAGACCAGTTACCTAGCTCAGTGGTAGGCAACCTGCGGCTCGCAAGCCACATGTGGCTCTACACTTTTTTAAAAAAAATTTTAGTTGAATTTCAATGCAATTTTTTTCTTTATTTAAACATCTTCATTACATATATGATTGTGATTAGGTTTTGGTCATGTAAAGAACACCCCCTTCACCAGCACAACATTCCCACCACCAATGTTCCAAATCTCCCTCCATCACACCCCACCCCCACCTGTACTCCAGACAGGCTTTCCAGTTCCCTCATTCATTCATATGATTATGGTAGTTCTCTGTGTAGTTATTTCTTTCTTTTTTTTTTTTTTTTTTTGTTTTTT
>PVKC010035362.1:0-13482 GCA_004027635.1 Crocidura indochinensis | reverse complement strand
GGTCTCAGCACTGGCAGCTGCGGTGGTTGGGTGGCCGCAGCTTTGAAAAGCATGCAAAGGAGATCAGGCGCTGCCC
Organism: Crocidura indochinensis; assembly: GCA_004027635.1. NCBI lineage: Eukaryota > Metazoa > Chordata > Mammalia > Eulipotyphla > Soricidae > Crocidura > Crocidura indochinensis. Next base: position 13,406 of record PVKC010035362.1, on the reverse strand, counting down.
ATTGCCCATCACTGGCATTTTAACCAGAAAGACAGATTGGTCTGGTTTGTTGGACCACACCTGGTTGAGGAAGGAGGACATCCTATTGTGTTGCTCAGTGTTCATTGATCAAGCTTGTTCTGGGCTTCTTTGGCCCTGGGTCTCTGATGATTTGAAATCATTAGAAATGGAGGCATAAGGGGGAGAGAGAATAGAAAGCCTAGGAATGGGAAAGCCCAATTTTATTTATTTGTTTGAGCTGCTGGAACCAAACAACACACATTGGGTGGCTGGAAGATCCTTCCTTGAAGCTCTATGACAGCCCCATGTGTTCCTTGGCTTGTGCCTATGTAATTCAAACTTCTGAATTTACATAGATGCTTTCTCTGTTAATGCCATATTTTCCTCTTCTAATGAGTATACCAATTATAATGGGTTAGCTCTACCTGACCCAGTGTGACCTCCTCTTATCTTCACTAATCACTTCTGCGATGACCAATTTCCGAATATGATAACATTTTGAGCTATGGGGGCCAGAGCTTCAACGTATTCTTTGAGGGATACAAATATTTCTGTAATTCCAAGGAAGGAAGATCCACCCCCTTCAGTGAAGATGCTACCGCCTTAAACATACCCGTGACATATGGAAGTTAGGAAACAACTGGCTAGTTGAGGTCCAGATTGCAATTCCATAGCTGCATTTTTTAAATCTTGCCTTAGCCACACATGCAAGGACTCTTGAGACAGTTTTCTAGTTCTGAAGGATTTTTTCACTTGTTAAAACACACAAATCAGTTCTCAGCAGTTACTCCTGTGTCTGTACTCAGTAATTACTCCTGGCAGACTAAGAGGACCATATAGGATGCTGGAGATCAAACCTGGGTTGGTCACATGCAAGGAAAATGCTCTTCCTGTTGTATTATCATTCCAGCCCCAAGTTTTGGAGTTTTCACTCTAAATTCTTCCAACTCCTGGAAGTTTGATTAGACCTTTCCTGTTATCTAAGAGTGCCACTTGTGATTTAGTGTCATATAGGTATCACAGATAGATCAGTAACAGGGTTAAGAGAGAGTTTTGAGGCTCACCTCGTTTCAATTTGTCACTGTCCTCTTCTCTTCATGATTAGAAGTCAAATGGGATCCTATAGTTAATTAGAGAATATGCTTTTAAGTAAGCTGCAAAATGAAAGGATTGCCCTCATGCATTTTACAGCTGTCATTGCTCCTGTGTGGTTCCCATGGTGAGGTCAGGAATGGCCTCTGCCCACTATATCCGGTCAATCTGATGTCACCTTTGTGAAATGAGCTGCTTCCCCTAAGTCCCTACACCCTTCACCATGAACTCACTTGTGCACTGACCTAGTGTCTTTTTGAAAAGGTGTCACACTTATCAGTGCTCAGGGACTACTTTTGACTCTGCACTCAGGGAAAACTCCTGATAGGGCTTGGGGAACCATATGGGGTGCCAGAGATTAAACTTGGGTTCTGTACATGCAGGGCAATCAAACTGTCTTCTCTACTATCTCTCCTGCCCACCACCCGTGCTTTTCCTTGCTTTCTCAACTCTTCAGGTTCAATTCCCAGATTGACTTGCTTCCCCTAGAACATTCAACCACACTCACCCTCTTTGATACAGAACACCATGACCTCTGGTCCTGGACCACATGATCAGTAACCCTCTTGAGAACTTCCAGATTCAGAACCCCTGGGTCGCATTCCTTATTCAATTCAGACTTTTATTAAGAGCACATATTTAATAATATACCTCATGTTTGGAAAAATGATGGAATCCTCATGCACATCAAACCAAAATTGCATTTATATTTTATTTGGGGTTATGCAAAAACATGATCAGGGGTCCTAGTGGCCATGCCCTGGTACTGTCTAAACCTTGTAATGCTGAGGCCAATAGAGCTACCCCATGCAGTGCCGGGAATGGAATGGGGGATGGTGTTCCAAATGCCAGGCATATGCTCCAACCCTTTAAATCATCTCCCCAGCCAATATCTATTTTATTTTCATAAAATCACATGTAATACTCAAGGCTGGACAGGAGCATGTTAGCAAAAGTTATCTCTTTTAATCCTTGGACCAGGCCTTTGAAGTGGGTTTAGATAAGAAGGTTGAAAAATTAGAGCAAAGCTGCTGGATTTAGCACTCAAAAATTTAAGATGCCTGGTTCCATTTAAAATTTTTTTTTTTTGGTTTTTGGGCCACACCCGGTGACGCTCAGGGGTTACTCCTGGCTATTCGCTCAGAAGTCGCTCCTGGCAGGCACAGGGGACCATATGGGGAACCGGGGGATCGAACCGCGGTCCATCCTAGGTTAGCGCAGGTACCTTATCTCCAGCGCCACCGCCCGGCCCCCCATTTTAATTTTTAAGAACAAAAATATTCCACTTGTTTATGTAATACATGTCCATGCAACATTTAAACCTTCCTTAGTCTAAGAAGTTTTCTGTTTATATGAAACTCAAGTCTAATTGGTTGTCTTGTATTTTATCTGGCATCTTGCACAGGGAAACTAAGCAACTTGCCAATGATCACTCAGCTGATGGCAGAACTGGGATGCTATTGCTGTTTTCAGCACCAGTTCTCAGAAAGATGAAGGCCAGGCTTTTGCAAAACATAGAATGGGTGATGCCTGCAGGGGCAGTGGGAGGAACCTTTATTTGGAAACTGTTTGCAATTACTGCCTAAGGATGGATCCAGGGGACCCATTTGAGGTCATAGAGCTACCATGTGACCAGTCAGAGCTGCCTTAGAAAGTGATGTTGGGTGACAAACAAGAATATTCAGCTTTAGTCACATTAGAAACTGGAGGATTTGGAGCTAATGTCAAAAAGGAAGTCTTGACTCCAACGGTTAGGAAAGTTTTCCCAAGTGATTGCAAAAGCAGCAGTTTTGTTGGCTTCTTCTGTCTGGTTGGGGAGAAGGAACAAGAAGGCACTTTTCATCCTGGCTGGTATTCACTATTCTCAAGAATGTGCAGTAAGAAGCAATGCATGGTTCTCGACTCTCACCTGTAGTATCAGAAAACAGGGTCCATTACTTGCATGCCTTAACAGAGCACAGAATCTTGGATATGTTGATTGTATAGTTTCTTGCATCAAATCCTTCCCACCAGGACAAGGCACTCTCATAGATACTGGAGACATGACATGGGTGTATCAGGACATAATGGGCAACTTATATGGGGTACCCCTTTGAACCATGAACTCCCCTTCTGGAAATTCCCTACAAATCGGCCCCTCCGTATTTATGCAAAGTGGAACAAGATTATTCACTGCAATACTATTGGAATTGACAGACTGTTTTAAATAGCTAAACGGCAACACCAAAGTAATCATACCTGATTCTAGTGCAACTCTGCGTCAGAATACTATACAGTCACGAAAAGGAAGTTATGAAACTCATAGGTGTGAAATGCTTCTCATGACAGATTGTAAATCCTAGAAAAAGAAATGATGGGGTGTAATTTTTATTGTGTCCGAATTGGTTAAAAACTTTTTAAAATTTTAATTGCTTTATTTAAGCACAACGGTTACTAAAGTGTTCACTGTTGGGGTTAAGTCATAAAACCTATACCATCCTTCACCACTGCACCTTTTCCATTATTGTCTCTAGTTAAAGGCCTTTGACAGGGAAGAAATCTATGAATTTATGTGCAAGAATAAATAAGGATATATGTGGAAATAAATAATACTGAAATAAAACAACAGACATGGATGATGTTTGCTTCCTATTTAGGAGATTATAGGAGGAAGGTAGACAAAGGTAAAAACACTGTTCACTGTGTGGCCTTTAATATTTTAAAGAGGTTTCTTCACACAATTTTATTGTGTGAATTTTAAAAACATGAATATTAATGAAAATGAAACATCTCACAATGGACTTAAACATCCTCTACTGTTGCAGGGGAGGGAAGTAATGGGGATTGTAGCCTACAGTTTTCTCTGGTTTAAGAGATTAAAATTATGTCTTGCTTTACCTTCTAGAACTTCCTTCCTGGTGAACACCTTACTATATTTTTTAAAATGAAAAGAATCCCACAGGTCAACAGAGAAACAAAACAAAACAAAACAAAACAAAAACCTCACAGTTCATTCCAGCACCTTTGGAAAGGCAACAGTCATTTTTATTCAGCCTTTCAGAAATTCTCCATGCTTCGGTTCACTGTCTCTCACGGGGTTTTCCTTGGAACCACTAACCCAGAACCAAAAATTCATTGGGGATCACTGCTCCTTATCTAAGAAGACTCGAGTCATTATTATGTGACATGGTCTAGCAGAGAAAGGCAGACAAGCCCCCAGCCTGAGACCTGGGGATCCACTGTGAAGCTGAACTTACTAACTCACTAGGATGTTTGCACAAAGGTCAATGGGACTGATTGCATGGAAACTGGTGTAGAACCCTGTAAAAGGAGCATTGCTGTTCACAGGGGCTTCTGGCCCACACCCTGAGTTGTGTGTAAGCCTTGTCTTCTCCAACTGTGGCTCATAACCACATGGGGTCCCATAATTGCTTTCAGAATCAGCTGCATCACAAATATGGGGTCTCTGGCAGTGAGTGCCCAGGCTGTCTCTGTTGGGGGAAAAGTGGTCATAAATGGGGTAGCGAGCTGCTTGACATGGTCTCACAAACTCTTATGTGAAAATTATTCTCTGGTGACTCACTTTTATGTACTTTATAAATATTAATTGCCATAGTCTTCCTAAAAATCCCAATAGGTAGTTATTACTCATTTTAAAAAAGATGCTAGGGGCCAGAGAGATAGCATGGAGGTAGGGTGTTTGCCTTGTATGCAGAAGGATGGTGGTTCAAATCCTGGCATCCCATATGGTCTCCTGAGCCTGCCAGGAGCTATTACTGAGCATAGAGCCAGGAGTAACCCCTGAGCACTGCCGGGTGTGACCCAAAAACCACAAAAAATAAAATGCTGAGGAACAGAGAGGTTAGGTCACTTGCTCAAAGTCACACAGAATAGATATTGATTGATTCATATCTAGGGGCCGGAGAGATAGCACAGTGGTAAGGAGTTTGCCTTACATGCAGAAGGACAGTGGTTAGAATCCTGGCATCCCATATGGTCCCCCAAGCCTGTCGGGGGGAGATTTCTGAGCATAGAGCCAGGAGTAACCCCTGAGCATTAGTTGGTGTGACCCAAAAACCAAAAATAAAGATTCATATCTAGGGGTCTGACATCGTAGGTTTTAAATGGTAGATGGGAAGTCAGTAAAATTTCAAAATCAGATGTAACATATCCTGGGGAGGCAAGTTAAGACTACATATTTACAACTATTGCAGGGGTTCAAGAATTATAGGAGCTTTTGCATGTATGTTACTTCCTCTGTCTTTCCCAAACTTGGGGTCCAGTCTTCACATTCCCAACCAGTCTGCAATCTTAGAATTCCAAGGCCAGGGCTGCTGATGTGAGTTTCCACCCACATAGCAGCTTCCACACACTCTGCCAGATAAACTGTGTGGGCCCTGTCACTGCACGGCAGCAGTGACAGCATGATCCATAGGCTGCTCTTTGAAGACAATATAGTCTCACGAATTGGCCCTTGCTGCTGCTTGGTGCCGGGAGGGAGGTGTTAATTTATTGCTCACACACACTGGGTTAAAAATAGCAAGAAAACTGCCTTTGGTTTCCATTTCATCTTTTGGTGATTGAAGGGGGACTATAGTGGACTGTGACCGTGATGAGGGGTCATGTTTTGGTCACCACTTAAACCAGGAGTATTTGCTGAGAGATAAGGGGAAAGCAAGCCTTTGTTCTGTGCCTGCGTGGAAGCTTCCCAAAGGAGCAGTGTAGTGCAGAGACCGATCCATGCTGGCCACCTGGATGCTGGGGACATTTCTGTCCTGGCTCACACGCCTTGCACCTGCATTTGTTCTTCCTACTCTTGTGTCTTATCCAGCCCCAACGGGTTCTAGAAGGCTTCTGCAGCTTTACCTAGCACTGGCAAACGGGAAGCTCTCAGAGGTCTACAGACCCTGTTTCAGGGCTATACAACAGAGGCAGGCGAGAAAAGGGGCCCTTCTGGGAGGTGCCCAGTAAACAGACTTTAGACAGAACCCCAGGCAAAATACTTAAGGATTGTACCCAGCGCTCCTTCCTGCTAGGTGCTTTGGAGGCCTGCTTTCATCCTGTATTCAAAGCTATCTCTGGCTGTTCACATGTGAGAAATGATCAGATGCAGCCAAGCCGAAAAGGGAACAGTTCCTCAACTGGCGTGTCCGCTAAACCATAGGTGCACAGTCTAAGGAAACCACTCGAGTCTCCCTGGATTGGGAATGTGGCTCGCCCCGGTCAGTGATTCGTTCAAGGAATTAGCCAAGTTGCTGTTTGCACCGTCTCCCTTAGTAGCGACCTCTAGAAAAAGTCATGAGACTTAAGCCAACTATTTACGTGGGAAGAAACTTAAAGGTGTCTCTGGGGCCAAGTCAGAGAAGGGGAACAATAGTAGGAATTTAAGGGGGAGGGCTAAGGACCTCTGCTGCTCTTCCTAAAATATATGATACATTACTCTAGAAAAAATTAAAATATATTTTTTCTTTGTCGGATTCCTCCCTGTTCTCTGCTGGTCTCTCTTCCCCATCCTTTTCCATTGATCTGCACCCCTTCGCCACAGACTAAAGGCAAAAAGGGGTGGCTGGGCAAAAAGAGAGAGGTTCCTCCCCCTTCCTGGGGTCAGGAAGTCCCCTGTCCTGCCTGCTTGTGTGCTCCCCACTTTCAATTCATTTCTGCGAGCTCTCCCGACTTAGGCAGAAAGGTCACCTATTTGCCTCTCTGTTGCATGAAGAGAAATGAATTCGGGCCCTCTGAAAGGTATCCCTGAGAGCGAGCACTTGGCTATTGTTCATCATTTGGGTGCATTCTCCTGCTTCGCCCTGGCCCAGCATTTTATCAACACGAGAAAGGTGTCGCTGTTAGCCTGGGGCTGGCCAAACAAGCTGTGTGTTCTGTCCTATAAGAAGACAGGGGCACTATGAGGCGTTAGGGAGAAAAATGATACAACCAAAAGGAAAAATAAAAATAAATCCCGAATGAAGACCATAATTAGAGCTGTTATTTTTATTTATAGCCTACAATCAAAAACCACAGTGAAAGCTCCTTCCACTAGTAATAAAATGGGATTGTCAGTCATTGTGAGGCCAACATACATCTTTGGGGGGGGTGCATTCCATTTCACAAGAAGTCTGAGTGACCTTTGAATCTTCCATTGCAGCCAGGATATGGCGGCCCCAGCTGCACATTCATATTTTGCTTTTTTTTCTTGCCTGGCCCCTTTCCTTACAAAGAGAGGAAGTGGTTCAAGACTTACCAAAGTTTTTAAAGACGACATTCATCAAAGGCCCAATTGAAAAGACAAAACCATCAGAACAACAGGTAAGACTTCAAATCGGAGGTAGGATATTCAAGTTTGCCTTGAATGGAAACAAATAGAAAAAACAACAACAAACACCCTCTTTAATTAGAACCTACTACCAGACCTAACGTAAATCTTATGGAGTAAACACACTAACTTGTGTTTGGTTTCAGTGTCGCTCACACTTTCATTCCTCATTCCCGAATGAACAATCTATATTTAGAAACTTTCATTTATACCGATAATATATAACTAGTGTTTCATATATCTGACCTTGCTAGTATTTCATACATCTGTGCCTCTTGTCCTCATAATTGAGGATATGCACGACACACAGAAAGATGCCCTTAAAGTTTTATCCCAGGAGAAGAGACAAAAAGAAAATGGCAGAACAGCTTCCTATGAAGATGATAAATTGGGTTGGTCGAAATGCCTTTGCTTTATTGTCCCATTCTTATCCTATGCTACACATGAGACATGTGGCTAATTATAATCCCTCTGAAGCTTACATCAATGAAAGAAATAATGTCTGTAGTCCCTTGGTCCTGGCTGGCTTTGGCACAACGGGTTGCAGTATGGAGTACTTCACAATTGTGAGCAGTGTTAGCCGATAAAATGAACCGGTGGGATTTTTTTTTTGCCTTTTTTAACCTTTACTGCACAGACAAATCAGATGCTGAGCCAGAACAACTGGTCAACTACAACTCTGTTTCTCATGGGATGCTAAGAAGGTCATAGTAACCTCAATAGTACTTAGAATCTTCATCTGGAAATGTCACAGGATTCTATTTAAAGAGCTAATCAGTCCCTTCAATTGGAAACTTCTAGGAATTGGGAGTAGAATACCAATATTTTAATTGACCTTGTTTTTCTTCCAGGGAGATATAAATAAAGTTCAATGTGACAATTCAGTTGAAGTATTAGGTAGCCTCTCTTTGAGTCAGAGCTATAGTGTTGATCAGATTAACTGACCAGGGCCTTACTTGTGGGTGCGTCTTAAAATTCTGGGTCATCTCTGAGACACACAAAAAGCTGATTTATACTCATATTGTATGCTTCTTCAGGTCCTGGGGATTTCTAGAAGGGCTGGAGAAATAGTACAATGGGTACTATCCTGGGCTCAATACCCAGGATCCCAGATAACTTCTTGGTTCCCCACACCAGAAGTGATCCCCAAGGGAAAAGCTAGGAATAAGACCCGAGCACCACAAAGTGTGGCTCAAAATCAAAAAAATGAGGGAGCTATTGAGGGCATTTAATTTTATTTGGGGCATGTCATAACTAGTGGAGCTCAGAAGTTACTTTTGGTGTTGCTCAGGTTACCCTATGAAATACTATATATAGTATATATATTTGTGACAGATTGTAATTTTATGCATTAAAATCTTGCAGAATCGCTGTGACATAGATAATATTACCATTTTTGTACTACAGGGAGGTTACAGGAAGAAAACAGAGACGTTAAGTCATTTATCCCAAGTCATAGAGTATGTGAGGAGTAGATATTGCAGTGCCAATATGGTTCTACGGCCTGTGCTCTTAATTGCTAAGCCAGTTCCCAAAATAGTTGAGTAATATATACTTAAAAACCAAAAAAAAAAACTTTTGAAACTTCTTCAAGTGGTATATGTATGATTTCTGAACATTTCTGTATGTATGTTACATTTCACTGAAAAAAGTTAACTAAGAAAATTTACATCATCAGTTGAGAATTATTTTTCTTTTGCAGCAGGCTAACTTGTGCATAGTGGCTTAAAATGTAGGGGAGAAGAAAAGTTGAAGAATTCTGTTCACTGGATAGTACCAAGCATTTTTTTTTTTGGTTTTTGGGTCACACACCTGGCAGTGCTCAGGGGTTACTCCTGGCTCCATGCTCAGAAATTGTTCCTGGCAGGCACGGGGGACCATATGGGGCACCGGGATTCGAACCGATGACCTTTTGCATGAAAGGCAAACGCCTTACCTCCATGCTATCTCCCGGGCCCCACAAGCATATTTTTAAGTTTGCTTGTTGTAGTTTTTATGTCATGCTCACAGCATCATTGGATCTGAATTTTAGCTACATACATAGACCTCGGTCCTACGCCACTGAAGTGTCCAAGTTACCTCATCTCTACCGTTACCTCACATCTGTCTTTACTTCCCACCTTCATTTCTTCCTTCCCTGTTATCCTCATTTTGAGTGCCAATTTCCTCAGATATGTATAGTGTTATTTCAAAACAAGGAGAATTTTTATTTACAAGGGGATGCGTGATCTTTAGAGTTGATTGCACAACTCCATCACATTCCAATGATAAAAGCTCTTTCCACTCACTCATTTCCAGTGTTCTGTCCTGGTCCCACGTTATTATAGTGCCTTCAACCACATTAGCACTAGGAGGAATGTGCAGTCAAGAGGAATTCTCCCTTGTTTTATTTTCTTTCTGGTTGCAAAATTGTGTGCAGACTCTCCCATTAGCTTCATGGGTCAGACTGAGATAAAATGGCCACCCACATGTAAACTATGATGGAGGAAGGAGAAAGAAGTAGAGGAGTGAATACTGGATGCATTCCATCAGTGTCTGTTATTCCATCCCTGGGCAAGAATATTCCTACAGTGCGAGAACAGGAATAGAAGGGAAGGGAAAGCTTTTTTGAGATCAAAGGTACCCTGCTACTATTGTTCTTTAAATTAAAACCTAAAACGTCTAATACTAATCCCTTTTGAAGGAGGTATAGAATATAGCTGATAACAAAAGCTGTTTATAATAGTCTCATCAAATTGGAGGAATGAGCTTAAAAACCAATGACTTAATTTGAAATTTTTAGAAATGGACATTTCATTACCTTCCTTTCAGAGAATACATTAGACTTTAGCATGTCTCCCAGAGACCAGACTAGATTTAGTTAAATAGTAAAATTTTTCCAAATTTCTAATTCTTATGCATTTTCAGTAGCTAAAATATCTAAAGGCAGGATGAATCTTGTAGACGAAAACCATTGGTGATATAATCTTGCCCTTTGTATCTGCCTGCCAGTGATCCTTTCCCTACTCCCATTGACAACTAAATTAATTAAAATTCTTATCTAAGGAGAGATCCAGCTTTTATTTTGAGTTTTTTTGGTTGCTTTCAGTAAACTTATCATAATGTTTGATTTTTTAAGTTTTTTCTTCATTTAAGTTCATTTAGAAGGAGAAACTAAGCCAAAGTTTCTTTTACAAATAGTGCTCTAGGTATTGAAGGAGACAAGGAAAGGGAAGGAATGAAGTTAATCATGGAAGGCAAGTAGAGAACAAACTAGTATTCCATCACATTAGTGAGTCTAACTTGGTATCACTGGGAAATTCTGGGAGGGGATATTGTAAATATTGTGAATTCTTTTACCAAGGATGAAAGAACTCGGGTATCCCTCCATATTATCAGAGGATGGAGTCTTCCAACTTATTTTAATTTCCTGTCATTTCTGACTTTAATGTCCAGAAACAATTCTCAGACAAAGTAATATCCATGATCAGAAGTGTTAAGGGGATTTAGATTTCTTAAAAATCAATGGTTGACATGGTGCGGGACAAAAATGTGCTCCTGATCTTATCCCTACTCTATCCCAAAATACTTAATGGGGATATCTATGTTTTCTTTATGTATTTCTGTAATGTGTTATAACTCTTCGTGTATTTAGTTTCATATGTAGAGGTAGCCTTTTCAATTCCCCCTTTTTTGCTTGTTTTGGTTCTGCTTAGTAATACATTTTAGTTGACAAGTCTTGCTTGGAATAAGAACTCAAGTCAAAACCAGGACACAGAAATTGTATAGCTTGTCATCTTTACCCCAAATGCACCAATAATATAATATGGTATCATTCTTTATTGCATAGGCATACTAAAATGGGGAAATTTTATGTACAGAAACAAGTTCTTATCTAATTGAAATAAGAACCTATAAATTTTATAATATAGGGGTGCCTCCCACCCTGAACATTTGTCATGGGGATTTGACTTCATGTGATCGGACATACACCATCCAATCCCAAACCCCTGATCCCAAGCTTAGAACTGGCACAATTCCCTGTACTAGCACCAGAAATCAAACTCCCCGTGGGGGAGGCCCTAATATCGCTCTGGCACCAACTTGAGCCAGGGCAGGTTCATGACACCCTGATGATGAGGTGACAGCAACAGTCCTGATCTAAGGGCAGGTTGCCCTACCTCATCACCTAACAGTGAGATGAATTCAGAAACCCTCTGTCTCAGTATATGTACAAAAGCCAAGATCACTAATTACAGAAGATTGACTTCAACAACTGAGACTGAGCAGAACTTTTCCTCTATACCCCCCTCCTATCTTTTATTAGCCAAAGTTAGCAAACAAAGGACATTACCTGAGGGGTGGGGTTGAAGCAGTTAAGGGTACTTAAGTTAATTAAACATAGATTGGCCCCTAATCAGACCTGAGTGGGTTTTTACAACTCAAAAAATGTGATAGGAGTAAAGGGAAAGCTTTTAGAATAGCTACAGAAAGTAAAGTTAATCATGAACATTTCTTTCTCTTCACATGAGCCTGACCACGACTGATCTCCCCACCATTCTGGGAACAAGATCAGTCTTAGTCCTCTGTAGTACTTTGACTATTTTCTACAGTCGTCTGCTTAAACCTTGCCCATTCAACTATTAAATGCATCATGTGATGTAGCCAGCTCTGTCCTTTTGCAGTTTTCATAGTACATATTTTAAATGTACTGTAGAAAGAATTTAGGGAGCCTAGTTCTAGGTCCCAAAAGGAATAGAAAGTCTGCAGATATGAATATTAAGGGTATTAAGAAGGAATTTAGGGAAGAAGAACAATCAGCTCCATAAGGAGGTCTGAAATGAAACCATTTGGCTACTTTTTCTCCAGATACTCTTTTCTCCCCAGATTGCTCTTGATTCGCTTCCAAGTGTGTAGAGGGCATCTTGTCCTCTTCAGAGTCTGTTCTGTTCACATTTTCCTTCTTTTCTCTAAATTTCTTCTCATTCCTCCTTTTCTAGGGGCAGAAATCTAAAAACGGAAGCAGAAAGAATAGGTCTCATAAATTTATGCATCCAAATCAACCTATCATAGTGAAATACATTTTTAAGGTTTAGACATCCAGATATTTATGATTGCATTTTTCAACTAAAATTATTTAGAAAGAACCCTTCAGTGCGATAGTATAGCAGGCAAAATATTTTGCATGCAACCAATTTAGGTTAAGTTCCTGGCATCCCAAGGCTCTGGAAACAACCAAGATGCCCTTCAACAGATGAATGGCTAAAGAAACTGTGATACATATACACAATGAAATATTATGCAACCGTCAGGAGAGATGAAGTCATGAAATTTTCTTATACATGGATGTACATGGAATCTACCATGCTGAGTGAAATAAGTCAGGGAGAGAGATCCAAAATAGTCTCACTTATCTATGGGTTTTAAGAAAAATAAAAGTCATTTTTGCAACAATCCTCAGAGACAATGAGAAGAGGGCTGGAACTTCCAGCTCACTTCATGAAGCTCACCACAAAGAGTGGTGAGTGTAGTTATAAAAATAACTACACTGAGAACTACCATAATCATGTGAATGCATGAGGGAACTGGAAAGCCTATCTAGAGTACAGGTGGGGGTGGGGTGGGATGGAAAGAGATTTGGGACATTGGTAGTGGGAATGTTGCACTGGTGAAGGGGCGTGTTCTTTACATGACTGAAACCTAATCACAATCATATTTGTAATCAAGATGTTTAAATAAAGAAAAAAGATATTGGAGAACAAATAAAACTATAAATAAACACTGAAAAAAAGTTCCTGGCATCCCATATGGTCCCCTGAGTAACACCAGGAGTCAACAGTAACCCCTGAGTCCCGAAACAAAAATAAATAAAAAATCAATAAGCCCATTACAAGAAAGAAGAAAGAAAGGAAGAAAGAGGGGCCAGGCGGTGGCGCTGGAGGTAAGGTGCCTGCCTTACTGCGCTAGCCTTGGACGGACCGCGGTTCAATCCCCCGTGCCCCATATGGTCCCCCAGGCCAGGGGCGACTTCTGAGCGCATAGCCAG
>PVKC010035361.1:0-13474 GCA_004027635.1 Crocidura indochinensis | reverse complement strand
GCCACCGCCCGGCCCCCTGAATGATAAAATTTTTAAGACAGTGTAAGGTGGAGTGTTTCCTGACAAAACAACCACCAATGAGGAATGCTCAGTCAATACCTTCTGCTACTACAAGTACTAACAGGGGATTAATGTTGATCAAACTCAGGGCATTACACATGTTAGGCAATGCTTTACCACTGAACTCTGTTCCCAGTCTGCAAGGATTATCTTACATACTTCTTGCTCCACTCCTAGAAGCAGCCATTTTTACAAAGGTCCTAGACTTCTCTCTCTCTCTCTCCTCTCTCTCTTCTCTCCCTTTCCTTTCTCTCCTTTCTCACTCCTCTCTCTCCTCTCTCTCTCTCCCCTCTCACTTCTTTCTCTCTCCTCTCTCTCTTAAGTGATATTTAAGGAAAGAAAATTGCCATGCTGGATAGTCAGTGGGTATAAGCATGCAGCCATGAAACAGGAAGAAGCACTGGGGAGCAGATTAGGAATGTGGCTTGTACCTTTTTTGAGGGGCAGGAGGATCCAACCTGTGACATTTGGAGTTCAAGTAGTTCAGAAATGGCTGTAGTTTTCTCACCGAAGCACAGAGGAATATAAACACCTGCAGGCTCCTCTCTGAAGAGCAGACACTCCTGTTCTTGCACACAGGAAAACATGCCGGAGTGATGGGGTCAGGAACCCAAAGGGAGACCAAGTAGGATTATTTTACCACAGAACTTCTGTCCTGCCAGTTGTGAAGTCCTGAAGAGGTCAATGAGTCACCCAAATCCCTCCTGGGACCTACAGACCCTGCCACACTGACCCAGCCCCATACCTTGCCTGCCTTCTGTGATGCAAGAGGGCCCGAGGCCAGGACTAAGTTACCACAGTCATACAGATGTTTTCTGGACAAAGCAGAGAAAGTGTGACCTCTTCCTTGTGACTGGGGGAAAGGTGCTTGTGACAGGGGCAGCAAATGGCTGGTGGCTGGTGCTAGGGGCTCAGCTGGAGTGTGAGCCTGAGCGGAAGAGGTAGGAGAAGGGGAGAAGGAGGGAGAGGAGAGGGCCATCTTGCAGGGCAAATGAACTGACTGACACCAGGGAGCCCCACCCTGGAGGAGGGGCCTTCTGGATGCTTCTGCTCACTCTGCAGAACTCTTCTAGGGGGTTGGAACTTGATCCCTAGTATATAAAATTGGGGCATCTCTCTTGAGATGGGGCCAGGCGACCTGGGTGGCCTTCTAAGGCTCTGTGACTGGGAGCTACATCAAGGAGGAAAAACATGGGCACGCAGGCCCTCTTCTGTACAGATGCCCAGAGCGTCACCCTGCATCCCAATGGTGAGAAATTACATTCTCGGGGGCTGTCCTATTGTACCCAAGCCCCTGCCATTTTTCGTTTTGTTTTGTTTTTGTTTTTGTTTTTTTTTGGGGGGGTGGGTCACATCCGGCAGCACTCAGGGGCTACTCCTGGCTCTAAGCTCAGAAATCGCTCCTGGTCGCCTCAGGGAACCGTATGGGATGCCGGGATTCAAACCATCGTCCTTCTGCATGCAAGGCAAATGCCTTACCTCCATGCTATCTCCCCGGTCCCTCCGGGCCATTTTTCTCAGCCTCTCTGTGGCCGCCTAGGGCTGAGCCCAGGGCTCAGTTACTTGCCAAACCAGCCTTCAGAACCAACAGCACAGGTCAGGCCTGGGGAGCTTAGGGCACATCCCATCTCAGCACCCGCTGTTCCCAAACCTTTTTCTGTCGACATGTTAAGCTGACAGGACTAGGAAGTCACCTTTGGATTGAAGGGTCCTGCTTTTAAGTGCTATGGCACACTGGGTTAGTCTTGAGACCTTATAGTTCTGACCTACATCTCTCCTTTGTGTAAATGTCCCTATTGTCTCTCTATTCCCAACAAAAGCCCCCAGACTTCCAGGCACAGCCCTTTTGACTCCTCTAGGGGGACTTCCAAATGGTGGTATAAAGGTTCCAAATCGCGTCATGTCAGTGGGTTGGGAGACAATGCCAAAGAGCGTGGATCTGGCTCTGAGACTGAGGTTCTGCTTCTGCTCTGTTCTTTTCTCTCTTCTCATTCAGGACACACTTTGTTTCTTTGTTTTTGGCTTTTGGGCTACAGCTGGGAATGCTTAGAGGTTATCCCTGGCTCTGTACTCAGAAATCACTCCTAGCCGTAGATAGGAAACTATATGGGATGGCAGGGATTGAACCTGGGTAGACCCCATGTAAAACAACTGCGTATTATACTATGGCTCTGACCCCAGGTCAGACTTTTGTATTCTGCCCCATAGTCCGACTACAGGACTTCAGCTCAGCTCTCAGGCTCTCCGCTCTGGTCTTTTCTTAATGATTGGGTCACTGCCAGTTCCTACACCTCCCTCCGTGCCAAAGAGTGGGAGACATTTTTAAAAATTCCCTTAACCTTCTCCACAGCAAGCATGGCAAAGGTATCTTGCATCAAGGGCTGTAGTTCAGAGCCGGAGTCCCGTAGTTCATCATCCGGAGCTGGTGTTTCTCAGCCGGCTCCTTTTCCTCCTGGATATTACTTCTTCCACACAGGGATGAACTCCATGCCAGGAGAATCCCGAACCTTCAAAATCCCGAGGCTGCTTCAGGCCACTGTGGTACTTATGATTGCAGCCCTGGCTTCCTTCCTTGTGGCTCTCTGCATTGTGGGTAAGTGTCTAGGTTGACCCCAAACCCAATGACATGTGCCCCTTTTCCCTGCATGAAGGGTCAGGGCCCAGGTACAGTGGTTTGGCCTCCAGCCCCAAGCCCAAACCAGAAATTTCTCAGGACTGAGGAAGCCATTGCTTCAGGAGGCTTCCTAAACCAAGATCCCTGGGGGTTCTTGGGTTCATCTCCCTCCTTTTGCTACTCTGATTGAAGGGTGGGAGGATGGCAGGGGAAAGCTTGATTTTCTGGCTCAGGGCTGACCGTGAAATTTGATGTCAGCTTTTCAGAACCGAAGACAAGTCCCAGAGGTCCAGGCCTTCCAGCAAGTTTCTCAAGAAGGGAACAGCACAGGGGAGGACAGTGAGTCGCCACAGTTGGGTGTGGGCATGGGTGGGAGTTGGGTTTCCAGAGATATACAGACCTAGAAAGAGCTTCTCCCTCGATAGCCCCAGGCCCTGAAATGGGTTCCTTCCCCTTATAGAAAGGAACAATTAAAAACAACAACCACTGCTCTACTGAGGTATGAGTGACGTAATAAAACAGACATTTCTCAAATGTACATTCTGATCTTTTCTGACATATGTATAAACCCATGATTTCATCATCACAATCAAGATACAGAGCATATTAATTAGTCTTTCCCTGAAGTTTTTGTGTGCTTTTCCTATAATCCTTCCTATTCTTTTGTACCTAGCCTGAGTTACAGCTTAAAACATAAATTCCCAGGCTTTTCTAGAGTATTATGTGGTATTTTTTGGGATTGGGGATGTGGGGCACACTTGGCTGTGATCAGGATATACTTCTAAGTTCAGTGCTCAAGAATCAGTCCCAGCAGTGCTTGATGACCATGTGGTACCGGAGGTGGAGCCATGGTCAGAACTAGGGTCAGCTATGTGCAAGGTAAGTGCCTTACTCCCTGAATTATTTGTCAAGTCCTAGAGTCATATCAAAATGAAAAATATAATATTTACTCATTTGGGGGTTCATTAGCATTGTACGATTTGCAAGTATTTTCTCTTAGTCCATTGAGGTGTGTCTTGTCATTCTCCCAATAAGATTTCCATATAATAACATCTAGGTGGGGCCGGTGAGGCGGTGCTAGAGGTAGGGTGTCTTGCCTTGCAAGCGCTAGCCAAGGAAGGACCGAGGTTCGATCCCCTGGCGTCCCATATGGTCCTCCCCAAGCCAAGGTCAATTTCTGAACGCTTAGCCAGGAGCAACCCCTGAGCATCAAATGGGTGTGACCGAAAAAAACTAAAAAAAAAAAAAGAAATAAAACAAAAAACAAAAAACATCTAGGTAATCATGATATTTTTAATGGAGAGTGTTTTGGACCTCATATCTGAAGAAACTTTACAGGCAACATTACAAAGTTCTTTTTCTGGAAGTTTTGGGTCTATAGGTTTCTTTTAAGTTAATTTTTGTATACAGGTAAAAGTGATTAGTCAATTTATTTTTTGTATACAAATATCTAATTGTTACAGCATCCCTTGTTGAAAAGATGATTCCCCATGAATTGCCTTTGTTTCTTTGCTGATAATCAGTTGTCCACAGATGCATGGGCCTATTTAAATTCTTTGGCCTATCTCACCGATCCACTTATTTATCTTTAAAGGTGGAATATTGGACAGATTTCCTATCCCTCAAATGTTACCACCAGCTCTTACCTTCACACAATTACTGACAAAGCTCTACAGTGCCCTAGGGGGAGGACAGGGAGAGGAGTAGGATGCTTCCAGAATCTTCTTGCCTATGTGGGTTTTTCTTCTTATTCTCTAGGGGAGGCAGGAATTAGAGTCTTTAGATCGCGAAATCTGTGATTTTGTCCCAACTCATGAACAATGAATTCCATGAGCAATAGGGTATTAGTAAAACTGGGGGCAGCAGTAGATGGGATGGGTGGAAAGGACTATTGCATTTAAGGGAGATGCAGAGTTCACTTGGGGAACCTTTCATTCAGGCTTCCCATATCCTCAAACACCTCTATAGAAAACCCAACCTTTTGGCAGGTGTCAGCCCTTTAAAAGGCCATTTCAGCTCTAACATCCATGTAGCCTTTACACTGAATAAGGTTTTATTGTTTTGTTTTTATTTTTTACTGAGACCATTGTGAATTATAAGTCCTTCTTAGTTGGATTTCAGGCATACAGTGACAGTTAATCAGGGCCATTCCCACCACCAGTGTCGACCTCCCTCCACCAAAATTCCCAGTATGCATCCCATACCTCCACCTTTAGCTCCTTGGCCTGCCAGTGTAAGAGGTTTATTTTAAGTTTAGATGGTTATAATTTGAGTCTCTTGATTCTCTTGTCATTGACTTTGGCTTGGGTTTTTAGTTCTGACCTTTTATTCTCCACCAATGTACCTGAGACCATTTGGCCCTTGGGCCCCATCTCCTTTGAATAAGGTTTTGTTCCTAATAGACCTAATAGGCCCCTATTTTGTTTTGTTTTTATTTATTTCTCTTTATGGGTTTTTAATTTTTGTGTGTATGGTCTACAATTTTGGAGAAGTAACTGTGAAGAAACACAGTTTCTTCTTTGTTTGGTGTGCAAATATAGCACTGACCATTTATACCTGTTTTTTATTCATCATGACCTCTATGGTAGTGACATCTTCATAGCATTAAACCTCAGTGTCTCTCAATTATATTATCAGTACTTTCAACTGCTGACTAAAAGATAATGACAAATTTAGTTAGGACTCCTGGTGTTTTAGGTTCCTTATAATTCTTTGTTCTTATGGAATAGCTAAGTAGATATTTATTTATTCATTTATTTTTTCCTCATGGGGCCCACCTCAAGGTCTAGCTAGCTTTAATGGCCAACAGGCCATCTGTGGAGCCCTCAGGTTTTGCTATAAACATTTCCATTTGAATTAGAAGAACAAGGTGGCTGATTTATACAATGAATACTTTCCTATATAATGTGCTTCTGTGCCTACCTTTCCCACTTCCTTCTTCCAGATGATCAATTTGGCATGGTCAGTTTAGCAGAATTGCAAGAATCTATCCAAAACCTTCAAGACCAGATGAAGAATTACAGAATGTGTGATGCAAAGCTCCAAGTATTGACTTACAGAGTAAACAATGTCAGTTCTCAGACTCAGGCACTCAGTAGTTCCCTCGAAAATGCCAGTGCTGAAATCCAGACGGTAAAAGGCTGTGTAAGAGATACCAATACCTTGAATTTTCAGACCCAGATGCTAAAGAGTTCGTTGGAGGGGACCAACATTGAGATCCAAAAGCTAAAGGGGGATCTGGAAAAGGCTAACACTTTGAATGCTCAGACCCAACTTTTCTTTCAAAGCAGTTCAGAAAACACTAGTATTGAGCTACATGTGTTGGGCAGAGGCTTAGACAATGCCAACACTGAAATTCAAGGGCTGAAGGCTGGGCTGGAAGTGGCAAACATCCAGGCTCAGTTGGCAAACAGTAGTTTAGCGAATGCTACTGCATGGATCCATGTTCTAAAAGGCAATCTGGATGTTGTCAATGTTCTAAGGGCTCAAAATCAGGAGTTCAGAAGACATATGGAAGGAGCCAGTGCTGACCTGCAGAGGGTAGAGGCAAGTCTACAAAATATAATTGCTTTAAACTCCAAGACCCAAACCTCTATGAAAAACAGCTCAGCCAACACCAGGGCTGAGCTCCAGTTACTAAGGAGTCATTTGGACAGGACTGCTGATGTAAGCCACCTGCTAAAGAGAGAGTTGGAAAATGTCTCTGCCCAGGTTCATAGGACAACCAGTCACCTAGAACAGGCAGAGGCTCAGATCCAAGTGTTGCAGACAAAATTGCAAGCCACAAATGCCTTAACTTCTCAGATGCAGGAATTAAATGGTCATTTGAGAACTGCCAACGGAGAGATACAGACCCTAAAACAAGAAATGAAAAAAGCTGCAGCCTACAGTGCCAAGACTCAAGTATTAGAGGATAATATGAAGAAGACCCAGGCTGAGATCCAGGGGTTGAAAAAGAATTTAGAGGAAACCAAATCTTTAACTAGAAAAATTCAGGAGGTGCAACGTAGCCTGGCAGCCCTCCAGACATCTGTATCTTCACAGGAGCAACGACAGCGGACACAAAGTAAGTGAGAGAGAGGGCTGGGAAAGAAGGGTGCTCTCAGAAGAGCAGGATCTCTTGTTCCACCAACCTTCCACTGGCTTCAGCTTCCTTCTTGTTGGAAGGATTGGGCTGTGGGTGTCCACACCCACCAGTTTCCATATTATTATACATTGATGAGAGGTGGGGCGAAAGTATAGGAGGTGGGGCAATCCCCATGTGTCACGTGGTCAAGTCAAAAAGGGACACCTGAAAACAACTGGATGAGAAAGTGTACAATGAGAACAGCATGTGTTGTGGGGCCAGCCAGCTGAATTTCAAAAACAGATGTTGTGATTCAATCAAGTCTCCCTCTTCCAAGTTCACTTACCTCTTCTGCAAAGAGAACCAATGAAACTTGCAGGGGACACACAGAGCATTTCACCCAGTACTCAGAATTCACAAGGCAATATTGTTTGAGATTCAGTATGTGTCAGGGGTATAAATAATGAGCAGATGAGGGCAGATCCTTTGAAGCTCAAAGGTCAGAGTAGCAGCCTTGCATGAAAGGCATGGAGGGCAGTGTCTAAGCGGCTGTCTGAGCAGTGGCTCTAGGAATTGTGGTGCGAGGGGTAAAAGCAGGGCAGAGAAAGTCTCCTCTGATGGAGCTGGGTGGTGGAGGGGTGGGGAAAGAAAACTGAAGGTGGTTGAGAAGGTATCAAAAGGTATTTGGTCCTTGTGACTAGAAGTATACTTAAGCATTGAAGTGCTTGCCTTGCATGTATGAGGCTCAAGATTTGACCCCTGGGGCCTCAAACAGCAGCAGTATTGCAGTCACAACAGATGGCTTTTTTTTTTTTTTTTTTTTTTTTTTTTTTTTTTTTTTTTTTTTTGGTTTTTGGGCCACACCCGGTGACGCTCAGGGGTTACTCCTGGCTATTCACTCAGAAGTCGCTCCTGGCAGGCACAGGGGACCATATGGGGAACCGGGGGATCGAATCGAGGTCCGTCCTAGGTTAGCGTAGGCACCTTACCTCCAGTGCCACCACCCGGCCCCCCAACAGATGGCTTTTTTGAACTGTGTTCTGAAAGGCTAACAGGCATGTCCAAGCACACTGTGAAAGAGTGGCAGGTTCATCGGAACAGAAGCTGTGAAACCCAGAGGTTGTTCTTTTTAGATGGGTGAAGAGGGCCATTGAACTGAAAGGATGTTGGGTATGGCCTAGGGTGATGGCTTTCAACCATGGCAAATGACCCATAGTAAGTGAAATTGGGTTTACTTGTGACTTGGTTTAATTATGTGTACATACATGTTTCAGAAAACAAAGATTTTCTTTCTTGACTCTATTCTTATTTTAGACTTTGTTCCTTTTTATTGGGAGTGGGGGGTGAGCATATCTCAATTAAGTGCTCGGCAGACCCTACAGACCACTCCTGGTACTTCTGAGGTCCAGCAGTACTAGGGCACATCAGGGTCATCCCATTGATGCTTGGGTGGGGGGGGAACCATGAATTCAGTTCTGGGATTGAACTTGGGGCTCTCAATGCTAAGCAGCCATGCCAGCTCATTCTGAGCTTTCTTCCCAATCTTTTAGAATCTATTCCCTTTTAATATTTTTATTGTCTCTTTATGTGGTGCCAGAGTTTGGATTAGGGCTTTGTATTTGACATCCTATCTGGCCCCTATAATCTATTTTTGTTGTTTTTGTGTTAACTCCAGCAGTGCTCAGAGTTTTTTCTAGTCCTGAACCTAGGGATCACTCCTGGTGGTGCTCAGGGAAACATATATAATGACAGGAATTGAAGCAGAATCAGTCACATGCAAGGCAAGTGCCTTAACTCTTGGACTATGTAGCTATTCTTTTGATTTTTTTTTTTTTTTTGGTTTTCAGGCCACACCAAGTGGTGCTCAGGGATTACTCCTGGCTCTGTGCTCAGGAATCACTCCTGGCAGGCTTGAGGGACTAGATGGATGCCTGGTATTGAACCCAGGTAGGCTGCATGCAAGGCAAATGCCCTAACCATTGTACTATCTCTCTGCCCCCCCCAAGTATCTATTCTTTTATTTCTATTCTTAAAAAGTGATTTAATTCACCACCCACTAGTGAATTAATGACTGAAGCCTGAAAACACTATACTGGACAGTTGGACAGATCTGTAGATTCCTGAGCTACATGCAGAAGGCCTCTAACTTGGGTGCCATTCTTCAGAAAATGAGGAACCTTGGACCATAGTGTTAGTGCAAGCTGCTCACTTTACTCCCTGGTAGATGACAGGAAGAGAAGCATAGAGAACCATCAGATGCAAGTGTGGAGCCAGCAAGATGCTAGTGTAGCCTGGAAGGACATCTTTCTAGAGTATTTTGAGTGATGTGACTGGTTCAATGTCCCCCAAGTTATAGGACCAAGGCTTCTGAACTGTGACTCCTGAGTGTTTGTTTGTGGACTAGGGGGTATAACCTCTAGGCTATGCCCCTGCAATGTGAGTATTAAATAGACATATGACTCTTACTGTGCAGCGTCTGGGTAGAGGGCTCTTAATGAAGACAGCACTGGGGCATGCGAAGCTAGCCCCCATCCTCACTTTTCTCTCCCCTTTGCTCCAGATCAAGTTCTCCAGCTGCTCCTGCAGGACTGGAAGGGCTTCAATGGGAACTTGTATTACTTTTCTCACAACAAGAAAACTTGGCAGGATGCCGAGAATTTCTGTGTGTCCCAGGGAGCTCACCTGGCTTCAGTGACTTCTCAAGAAGAGCAGGTTAGAGCTTCGGGCTTTGAATGGTGCTGAGAGGGTGGTGGAGGGTTCAGGAATTTGATGTGTGGGTCTTCTCCTCCTAGCAAGAGAAGAGCAGAGAACTTCTGTCTCCTCCTCTGTCTGGGAAGAGCCAATATTTCTTGAGATCTGATGAGTATCTTGACCCAGAGGAAGAAACCCTGTTGTAGACTTCAAACCAGAGGTCCTTTAATGTCAGCATTAGGGCGAGGGGTGAGAACCACCCTTCAAGTGCTGGCATCACACCTCCCTTGCCTCTTTTCTTCACCCTCTTGCTCCAGTTATTGGTCTAGATTTTAACTTTGATTAACCAAGGCCCTTAGCAGGAGGCCAAGGCTTCTTGGGAAGTCCCCCCCCCCCACACACACACACACTGAGTTTGAGAAACAGCAGAAGCAAGAGAGTCCAGGATGATCTATCTGGCAAAGGACCTTAGAATTTACTACCAGTATTGACCAAATATCAGGATATGTTTGGTTCAATTCACCAGACCCCTTGCGTTTCTCCTGAGGCTGTTCTCAAGCATCTGATGGAAGATGTGTTCTATTTTCCATCTAAACTGGGTTCAGATGTATCTTTGCCTGATAAACTGATACTTGTAACTGGAAAATAGGGTAGAAATTAGACTTCCCTGGAGGGCACTTAGCTGTGGTGTCAGATCCTGGACCAACCCTGGATGGTTCGAGAGTGGATGTGACTTCTACAGAGGGTTGGTTGTGCTTCTTGCCCTGGAGCATTGAGGAAAGCCTGGACTCCTCTTGTACACCTTTGGGATAACTCTCTTCTCGCACACGTTGGCACAACATTGCTTTTTTTCTACAGGCATTTCTGATCAAGTTCACAGAGAACTCTATCTACTGGATTGGGCTCACGGACCAGGGCACAGAGGGCCGCTGGCGCTGGACAGATGGAAGCTCATTTAGTAGTGCTCAGAGCAAAAAGTGAGTCCTGGTGGTGTTGGTGCAGATCTGGCTGGACCTATTCTGGTTCGATGTGTCCCTTGCTCAAATATTCGAGGATGGGACACTCAGCGTGGGAAGGGCCTTCCCTTCGTCTGGTAGAATAAAGTTCTCTGGCCTGCAGGTTTTGGGGCAGCGGTCAGCCGGACAACTGGAAGCACGGGAAAGGAGGGTCTGAAGACTGTGTGACTATGCAGCAGAACTGGAATGACTTTTACTGTGGCGAGCCCTACCAGTGGGTGTGTAAGAAGTCCATTGGAGCTGCTTTGCCACACCCCAGCTGAGAGGCACAACCCACTTGCTGTGGCCCTAAGTGGGTCTTTGTCAACTTGTGGACTAACTCAGCTTGTTCACAGGATCTTCTATTGGGTCTTTTGCATTCCCTGCCCAACTCTTTCTGTTTAATCCTTGCAAGATGTTACTTTCACACAACCCAGCATTATCAACAGCTCCTCAAGACAAGACCTCACTGTACCTCTGTAACCCCTCAGCCCCTCAACAGACCTGTTAGATCTGGGATATCAATAAAGACCTATTGACTGCATGGCTCTTTGTGCATGTCCTTCATGCTACTGCTCACTTCTCCCTGGATTGGCTCTCCTTTCTCAATGTCCCTTCTGCCCCACAGACCTTTGTTGAAGAGCTTAACATCTAGGAATCCTTGGTTTGTTGCAGCAGGAGTGTGACACCAACTATGGTGATTTAATAGGAATACAAATTCTCAGAAAGTCACAGCCAGCCCATTTGATCCCCAATTTCCTGAGCTGCAGATGGGACTGAAGATAGGATTTTTTTTCCAGGTTTTTAAGTCACATAAATTTCTTTCCAGGCTGCCCTCAGGTTCTTTTCAGTCTATTAATTCTTACAGCTGTATCTCTGCCTTTAATTTTTTTTTTTGGGTGGAGGGTCACACCCAGCAGTGCTCAGGGCTTACTCCTGGCTCCATGCTCAGAAATCGCTCCTGGCAAGAACGGGGACCATATGGAATGAATGCCAGGATTTGAACCAATGACTTTCTGCATGAAAGGCAAATACCTTACCTCCATGCTATCTCTCCGGCCCCTGCCTTTGACTTCTTATAGCCTCCTTAATTTCTTTATAGAATTTATTCCCCTTCAGATTCTACCCCAAACTCTAGTGTTTTCTGTTCTTGACTTCTACCCTTCTCTGCCTGCCGTAGTGAGGTGCTGTCTGTGATGTTTCTTCACTCCAGGGAGAAACTTAGGAGGTCATGGGCTCAGTTAGTTGGTTTTCAGGAACTTGGTTCCTAATTTTTCTCAGTCCATTGTCCAATATCTGGGAACAATTGTTTCACATACTTTCTTCAGCTTTCTGGTTGCTTGCTTGAGCACAAGGGATGATCTCATGACTGTCAGGGCCAGGCATAGAATAGAAATTTGTTCATATAAATCTGAGTGAAGCCAGTTAAAAGAAAAGGGATTGATACAGAATTTCTCTCTTATATGTGGGTCTTAAAGATATCAGTAAGTGGGGTTGGCCAGGTGGCACTAGGGGTAAGTTGTCTGCCTTGCAAACGCTAGCCAAGGAAGGACCACAGTTCGATCCCCCGGAGTCCCATATGGTCCCCCCAAGCCAGGGGCAATATCTGAGCACTTAGCCAGGAGTAACCCCTGAGCGTCAAATGGGTGTGCCCAAAAAACCAAAAACAAAAGATTAAAAAAAAAGATATCATTAAGTAGCAACAAAGGTCCAAGGGCAACATAATGGGAGAATTGACCCACACAATTAAGTGGGCCTTGGAGTTGGGATGGATGAGTGTTGAGCCCTTGGGAGAGGGAGGTTGGAAGACTAATAATGGGTTTGGTGTTAGACTTATGTGCATGAAAAATTAATAGCATTTTAAACCACATAGTCTCAACTAAGTTAAAAAAGAATAGAAATCTATTCTGTTTTTAGAATAACTTTGACTGAATAAAAGTATCTTTTTATTCCTGTTGTATATTTCTTTGACCTTTTCTCCAACTATTTAGCTTGTCATTCAGAAACTATTCATCTGAACCAAGATGAAAAGAACAGTTTATTTTTATTTAAAAGTTTCATTCTTCAGAAGCCGGAGCGGTGGCACAAGTGGTAGGGCGTCTGCCTTGAGTGCACTAGCCTAGGACGAACTTCGGTTCTATTCCCCGGTGTCCCATATGGTCCTCCAAGCCAGGATTTCTGAGTGCATGACCAGAAGTAACCCCTGAGCATCCCTGGGTGTGGACCAAAAACTAAAAAAAAATAGTTTTGTTCAGAGATAAAGTGATATGCACAGTACCTCTTCATTAACAATAGTGCAAAATACAGTGTCTAAAAGGAAAATAAAGTGGGGAGAGAGAGAGAAGAGTAAAATGCCTTCCTCAGAGGCAGGCAGGGGTGCATGGAGGGAAGTAAACTGGGAAAGCTGGTGGGGAGAAATGTTCATAGGTACATTATAAGACCGAAATTCAATCATGAACAACTTTGTAACCACAAAATTTAAATAAAAGGGGAAAAATGTTTGTTCTTTAGATTAGCATCATAACCCACCTAAACTTTGTTTTTGAGACATTATGAGTAGTCACCTACTCTCTCATATATCATTAAATTACATTAATTCATTAAAAATTACATTAATGAATTACATGAATTAATCACATCAATTACATGGATTAATTAAATTAATTAATATCATTGAATTACTTACTTGAGAAACTAAGTTGCACAATAGTAAATTTATAAGATTGCAGTGGTGCCAGAGAGATAGTACAAAAGGTAAGGTGCTTGCCTTGTCTGTGGCCAACTGTACTTTACTTCTTGGTGTCACACATGAGCCCTACCAGATGGAATTCCTGAGCACCACTGGCTATGGCCAAAACCAAACTAACTAATGAACCAAATAAAAATTAATTTACAATTTTGTGGCTGGATTCATGATTGCATTACAAATGAGATAGTTTTCCTTTAAGAGAAACATATTGTTTGAATCATTGTAACACTATAATATGTTTTGCTGTTCAGTAGGGCTTGTCCTCTTTAATTTTTTGTTTTGTTTTGTTTTGTTTTTTT
>PVKC010035360.1:0-13484 GCA_004027635.1 Crocidura indochinensis | reverse complement strand
GGGTCATTGGACCTCAGTTATTTCCACCGAATAAAGCTGATATTTCCACAAGTCTGACTCTCCGTGAGCTGTTCACTCGCCGATTCACCTCAGAACCACTGGTTACTGGGTGGTAGACGCGTTCTCCGAGTTGGAGGAAAGAGAACTCGTCCTCCCTACCTCCGTTAGAGAATCTCTCCTGGGAACGGATAACAGCAATAATGCTTTCCAAAAACAAAAGCCCAAGCACAGATGGGTTCACTGATGAATTCTTTCAAACCTTTAAAGAGGAACTACTACCAGTTCTTTTCAGTCTCTTTCATAAAGTTGAAGAAACAGGAACACTTCCAAATAGTTTTTATGAAGCTAATATCACCTTGATACCAAAACCAGACAAAGAGGCTGCCAAAAAAGAAAATTACAAACAAATATCCCTGTTGAACACAGATGCAAAGACCTCAATAAAATTCTGGCAAATAGGATTCAAAGCATCATCAAGAAGGTCATTCACCACGACCAAGTACGTTTCATCCCAGAAATACAAGAATGGTTTAACATCTGTAAATCAATCAACATAATACACCATATCAACAAAAATAAAAAGAAAAATCATATTAATAGATGCAGAGAAAGCACTTGATAAGGCCCAACACACATTCTTGATAAAACCCACATCAAGATGGGAATGGAAGGAACTTTTCTCAGTATAGTCAAGGCCATCTACCACAAACCAATGGAAAACATTCTCAATGGAGATAAGCAAAATCCATTCCTCTAAAATCTGGTACAAGACAAGGCTGCCCTCTCTCACCACTCCTATTCAACCTAGTATTGGAAGTACTTGCCATAGTGATCAGGCAAGATAAAAAGATATTAAGTGCATCCAGATGGAAAAGGAAGAAGTCAAGCTCTCACTTTTTGCAGATGACTTGATATTATATTTAGAAAACCCTAACGACTCTGCCAAAAAGCTTCTAGAAACAATAGAATCATATAGCAAAGTGGTAGTCTACAAATTAACACGCAAAAATCAATGGCCTTCTTATACACCAATAATGATAGAGAAGAAATGAACATTAAAAAATCCCATTCACATTAGTGCTACACAAACTCAAATATCTTGGAGTCAAGTTAAGTAAAGAGCTAAAGTACATTTACAAAAGAAACTACAAAACCCTGCTTCAAGAAATAAGAGAGGACACAAGGAAATGGAGACACAAACCCTGCTCATGGATTGGCAGGATTAATATCATTAAAATGACATTACTCTCCAAAGCATGGTACAGATTTAATGAAATTCCTCTAAAGATAACTATGACATTCTTCAAAGTAGTGGATCAAATATTCCTGAAATTCATTGGAACAATAAATACCCACGAATAGCTAGAGCAACTCTAAGGAAAAAGAATATGGATGGCATCACCTTCCTCAACTTTAAATTGTACTATAAAGCAATGATCACTAAAACAGCATGGCATTGGAATAAAGACATATCCTCAAGTCAGTGGAATAGAATTTAGTATTCAGATATGTTCTCAGACATGCAATCAACTAATGTTTGATAAAGGGGCAAGAAATGCAAAATGAAGAAAGGAAAACCTCTTCAACAAGTGGTCTTGGCACAACTGGTTAGCACTTGCAAAAAAGCGAACTCAAACCCCCATCTAACACCATTCACAAAGGTCAAATCCAAATGGATTAAAGGCCTTTATTTCAGGTCTGAAACCATAATTTATTTAGAACAACACATAGGTAAAACACTCCATGACAATGAGACTAAAGGCATAATCAAGGAGGACACAGCACTCACCAAAAAAGTGGAAGCAGAGATAAACAGATGGGAGTACATTAAGCTAAGAAGCTTCTGCATTTCAAAGGAAATAGTGCCTGAAATACAAAAGTCACCCATAGAATGGAAGAAACTATTCACCAAATACCCATAAGATACGGGGCTAATATCAAAAATATACAAGGTACTAACAGAACTTAATAAGAAAAAAATCTAACCCCATCAAAAAATGGGGAGAAGAAATGAACTGACAGTTTCTCAAAGAAGAAATACACATAGCCAAAAGGCACATAAAATAATGCTCCACATCACTAATCATCAGAGAAATGCAAATCAAAACAACAATGAGGTACCATCTCATGGCACAAAAACTGGCACACATCACAAAGAATAAAAACAATCTGCTTGTGGGAATGTGGAGAGAATGCCATCTAGTTCAGCCTTTATGGAACATAATATGGATATTCCTCAAAAAAGTGTAAATTGAGCTCCCATTTGATGAGCTATACCACTCCTAGGGATATACCCTAGGAACACAAATATACAATTCAAAAATCCCTTCATTACACCTATATTAATTGCAGCACTATTTATAATAGCCAGAAAACAACCAAGATGACCTTCAACAGATGAATGGCTAAAGAAACTGGTACATATACAAAATGAAATATTATGCATCATCCATCAGGAGATACGAAGTCATGAAATTTTTCTATACGTGGATGTACATGTAATCTATTATGCTGAGTGAAATAAGTCTGAGGACGAGAGATCGACACAGAATAATCTCACTCATCTATGAGTTCTAAGAAAAATTAAGGGGAATATTGTAAAAAGTAAGACCCAGAGACAATAGAGATGAGGGTTGGAAGGAGTGGCTTACAATATGAAGCTCATCACAGAGTGATGAGTGCAGTTAGAAAAATAACTACATTAACAACTATATGCCAATCTTAATGAGTGAAAGAAGTAGAATGCTTGTCTTTAAGGCAGAGGTTGGGAAGGAGGGAGGCGGGGCATTGGTGGTGTGAATGTTTCACTGGTGAAGGGGGGAGGGTGCTCTGTTTTATGGCTGAAACCCAACTACAATCATGTTTGTAATCATGGGGCATAAATAAAAATAAATGAAAAGTCCAAAAAAGGTTAAAAAAAGAGTTGACATTGCCACTACAATAATTCATCCTTATTTTCATATCTCTTGCCTTTATGTTCTATGACATAAATGTTCAAATGAACAATCAGGTCAAATATATCCAAGATAGATAATTTTCATTTTGTCAGTATTTTATTCCAATGAATAGCAATATTTTATTCCAATAAATAAAAAATCAAGTTAATATTAAATATAACACCTTATAGAATATTAATGTCAACTTGCAATTTCTTTTCCTAGGTTCAGATATCTTTTTATTACTGATTCATGTAAAGTCTGAGTATATGAGTTTCAAGCACTCAGTAATTTATGGATTTCAACTTTAAACTCATATGAGAAATCACTACACAGAATAACTGATAATGAGAATCAAGTTATCCAATGTCCTTTATTTCCCATATAAATATGGCAACAAAATGGGCCATCTGACAAGTCCTTCCAAGAAGCTAATTTTCATATTTGTTAAAAAGAGATATTTTCCATCTCTTATATCATACTGCTAATGAAGAGATTTGTATGTTTTTGGTTTTGACAGAATTTTATTTTTTAAATTAAAATCGTTTAAAACTTAAAATAAAATATGAAGGTGGTTATTAAAATAATCAATTTATTATGTTTTTTATTTTTCATTTTAAGATGTGTATTTTGCTGTTTAGCAAGTAAGAGCTTAGGTCTAAATACTATAATAATTTGTTATGCTTATTCAGTATATTTAGTATCCATACTGAATCAGAACCTGAATTCAGATAATGGCTTCGTAACTTTAATCTCCATGATCGAGAAATAAATTAGTAACTAAATTCACTTTTAGTTCTTGAAATGGTTGTTCATAACTTAGTTCCTACTGTCAGAGTTGTTAGCTTTGCTGACATCAGGTACCATTTCTCTGTTACATTAGTCCACAGAAGAGATACCCTAAATTGGTCACTGAAAATTAAAGGAGCTGAATAGTTATGAAGAAGTTTTAAAAACTGTTATGCAAAGAAAATAAACCTAAGAATGTAAGAGATAGTTGAAAATAGTACACCGTCAAATATCTTAAATACTAAGGAAGTATTACTCACTATTCAATTTCCTAAATTATGTTATTTTAAGAGAATGCTTTTAAATCTTCTTCTTCATAGGATAACTGTAATTCTGAAAAACTCCATGAAAAGTCCTCATTTTATGAATAATTCCCTGATGCAATAAAAGTGGCCATTATCTGCATGAGATACTTTTACTTGAAGAAATATTGCCCATCAGTGAAGGTGGAGCAGTCATTGGAAATGGGAGCAGTTGTAAGCTCACTGGGAAGAATCCTAGGTTTAAAATCTTTCAGTCTCACTTGAGAAATGTCATTTGGAAACAGAACATTCAGTATTTGTCATGTCCTTCCAAGTGATTTACAAGCCTTTAATTGCTTTCATTCTGATGCTAATATGTACAACTGAATCTTATTTTGTTCCTATTTCACATTTTATTGTCCAGTTACAATTAGAGAAGTCGGGTTTGATTTTTATATTATTTAAAACACATTGACAAAGAGGTAGAGATAATTATATCAATTGGAAGGAAGAGAACACAGTCACCTTGCTGCAGAATTAAATGTCCTTACTATCTTTCCAAAATTAATTCTCATTTACTTGCACAGTAAACACAACTGACTATGTCAGAGGGCATAAGTGTTTGTAAATCAAAGCAAGAAGATGAATGTCATTCTGTAAAGATGAATGTAAGAAAATTCCTTTGTGCTTACCATGGGAAATGAGGAAAATGAGGAAAGAGATTTTCCAGGAATATTTTGCTGTTATTTATGTAACTGTTCTGTAGATATAGTGACTGCATATATGTGTGGGAGCATTTTGCTTTCTGTTAGCCTAACCTAGCATTTTGCCTATGTGTTAATGTTCATCTCTTTTAAAACTTGAAATACAATATAAAGGTGCTTATAAGAAATAAGCAATTTATTATGTTTTTTTATTTTAAGATGCTTATCTTGTTTATTTAGCAAGAAAAGACTTAGCTCTTAAATGCTAATAGTGATTTGTTATGTTTATTCAGTATATTTAGTATCCATACTGATTCAGAACGTAACCTGAGTTCAGATATATACTTTATAACTTTAATCTCCATGATCAAGAAATAAATTAGTTACTAAATTCAAATCATAACCTGATTCCGATCATTCACTGCATTTTATTTTTAGTGGCAACACTTTGGTTATCGATCTGAACAGAAGCAAAAATCCAAAGGTCAGTGGAAGCAAAAAGTGAAAACATTAAAGTTAGTAAAATTTCTGGCCACAGAGCTACTGGTGACCCTAAAGAGAGTTTCCATTAGCTGAGTTTTCTCAGTTAATTAGCATCATCATTGCTGATCAGTAAAATGATTGCAATTGGGGCCAGAGTGATAGCACAGCGGTAGGGCATTTGCCTTGCACGCGGCTGACCCAGAATGGACCTGGGATAGATTCCCAGCATCCATCCCATATGGTCCCCTAAGACTGCCAGGAGCAATTTCTGAGTGTAGAGCCAGGGATAACCCCTAAGCATTGCCAGGCTTGCCCCCCAACCCAAATAAAACAACTGCAATTACTGTCCTTTACAAGAATTTTCCTTACAAGTTTCATACAAGGTCTAATTATATGAGATTAATGGTGAAGTCTCACATGAACAAACTGAGATAATGTATGTAGGAAAGAAGAAACAACATTAATTCACAAGAAATGTAGCACCTGCTTAAAATCACTATAGTCACAGAATTTTGTATTGATAACTGTGATATGATTCATTTTTGACATGTAGTTTGTTTTTAGGCCTATATTGACAATGCTCAATGTTTAAGGCACCATTCAGTGCTGAAGAACAAACCCCAAGTTTCCTAAATGTGCATGTGTTCCAATTCTCTGAGTTACCTCTCTGTCCTCAATATCAGTCATTCTTTCATAAATCATACATTTAAAGTATTATATACCTGATGCAAAATAATGACTTATTTATAAAATTCTGGGGAGAAGTTGCTTCTTCATTCAATCACTTATCTGGATGGAGAGATAGTACAACAGATAAGATTTTGTTTGCAGATAACCAGGGTTGTATCCCTGCTACCCCATATGGTACCATGAGCACTGCCTGGAGTTATTCCAAAGGTCAAAGCAAGGTGTAAGCACTGAACACTGCTAGGTGTGGCCAAGAAAAAAAAAATTGTCCCAAGAAGACCTCTTCATCCTTCTAAAAGTAAATAGGATTTTTTTCTCCCCAATATCTCCATTTTATTTTCTTTATTACCCAATCTCTTCCAATTACTGCCACTCCTACCTGTCCACCACCACCCATTCCAGCCACTCATCATCCTGAAGGCAGAAGGAAATTCTTTTTATCTAGACTTTCCAAGAATAGTGAACTGACTAAAGATGTAATTGCAAGGAAATGAATAATTGCTGGTATATCTATAAATATATCTTTATTTGGTCATAAGAAAAATAATGATACCCAGAATATATAAACATCACAAAGAAGAGTTTTTCATACAGAGGAGCCACATGAAGGTACCATGTACTTGCTATTAGCATAGATTTAGTAGGTAACTTGTGGGAAAAAAACACTCAAAGGTTTCTGGCAGAAGCAGAAAAATTGTTCAAAAGACTTTAGTGCAAGTCTTACATGTATGAGGCCTAAAGTATGACTCCAGCATGGTATGGACCTTGAGCAAAACCAAAAGAAGTCTTGGAGATCCCTAAGCCTTCTAGATATGATCCACTAAGGCCCCAGCAGATTAGACACAAAAGCACTTCCACTGAGGGGCATGGAAACTGAACTATCCTACCCATTTGGCTAGTATCATCAGGACTCCCTGGTGCTGCTTTGAAGTCATCCCACCTCAATAAAAATTTTTAAAAAAATATTAATCAAAATTCAATGAAGTAGATAAAAAGTATCCAGCTACTGCCTTTGGAATGCATCAAACATATAAAGAGGGAAATGGGGCATTTTAAAGTAACTTAGAATCTTTCTCTCTAATGATAGGTTTTAGGAATTGGACAATTCATTAAATTGTCCAGGAATTGGACAATTTCATTAAAAGACAAAGAAGGGATCTGAGGTGGGTGAAATGGTCAGAGTCAATTATATAGTGGCAGACTTTTGATGAGGATGAGAATATAGACTATAGAACTGTAATCTAAATATCTGAAATCTATATAATGTTATAACCAATTATACCTCAATTAAAGTTAAAAGAACAAAGACTGAATTCATAATTGTTGGTAGGTCATAAGAACTGCAGAGAAGACAGAAGTCTTCTCTGGAGGTAAGGCACAAGGCTATGCATTTGGCCTACCCAGGTTCAATCCCTGGCACTCCATATAGTTCTCCAAATATGGCAGGAGTTTATAGAGGAGTTTACAAATGATAAGCAACTCTCACTGTTCAGAGCAGAAGAGAAGGGGAGAAGAATAAAGGCTTTCCAACAATTTGGTGGGGTTTAGCAGACACCATGTAGAGAAGGGTGTTCCTGTCCCTCTTTTTCTTTCTTTTTTTTTGGGGGGGGTTTGGGTCACACCCGGTGATGCTCAGAGGTTACTCCTGGCTATACACTCAGAAGTCGCTCCTGGCTTGGGGGACCATATGGGGAACCAGGGGATCAAACCGAGGTCCGTCCTAGGCAAGTGCAGGCAAGGCAGGTACCTTACCTCCAGCGCCACCGCCCGACCCCCCTGTCCCTCTTTTTCTTCCTCAGGTCTTTCCTGACATTTATTATAACTCTTGTCCCTCCCATTCTCTTTGAGACATCAACTCCAATGTAAGCAGGAAAGAAATGAGAAAATCAGGTTCTATATATCCTACTCCAAATGGGCAAATGTTTTTTGTCTTATAATATAAATTCACCTGAGAAATAAACCTAGAGTAAGTAAACAATGACAAATACATTACTGGTATGTTGACCAGCCATTACTTATTTCGTTCACTTTGGAACCACATTCCGCTATACTCAAGGCATAGTCCTGGCTCTGTATTCCGAGATCACTTCTGAAAGTGCTTGGGGGACCATATAGCATGCTGGGAATCAAACTTGTGTTAGCCAAATGGAAGGCAAGTGCCTTACCTTCTGTTCTACTCTCTGACCCACAATCACTCCTTTTTTAAAAGTTAAAGAACATTTACCTCCTATTTATTTTTCCTTTATTTATTTTTGAAATTTGTCTCACTTCTCAACACATCTTATTTAACATGGCAGAGACATGGATTTAATGGCTTCTACCAAACAAACTGCAGATCTGATTCAGCATCTACTCACTGAGTATTAATTTTCAGATATGGACCTTGAAGTACTACAGAAAGGCTGGGTACACACATAGATACTATATGAAAAGTATAGTATTTGAGCTCTGCATAGTCTACAATGAAAACGCAGGTATATGAAGTGGGGGAGAAAGACTCAGAGAAACAGAGG
This sequence comes from Crocidura indochinensis, assembly GCA_004027635.1. Lineage (NCBI taxonomy): Eukaryota > Metazoa > Chordata > Mammalia > Eulipotyphla > Soricidae > Crocidura > Crocidura indochinensis. The sequence continues at coordinate 5,130 of PVKC010035360.1, read as the reverse complement.
GAGGAGAGGAAAGGGAAGGGAAGGAACTTGAAGCTTGAACAAAGACTCCAGGAAGGAGTGGGACCACTGAAGACCTCCAATTGGCAAACAGAATTTCCATGCTATTGGAAATGGAAGGCAGAGCTTTCCCTTTAAAAGTGAAATGTTCTAGTTTCTAATACAGCAAGTTAAAAGCTATTCCCTGTTGACAATATAAAAATAGCTTTTCAGGAAATCTATGTTTATATAAATTTAGTAGATATTAAAAGCTTATCAAACTAAAAATACTCTTGCATTTTATCAACTTCCTGCCATAAAATATCCACATATATATCAGTAAATAATTTCTTTTTAGGATCTGACTGAATACTAAGTGAGAATATTTTTTGATCTGAAGGTGCGTCCTTATTCCAATACCATGTTCTTTTATTTCTTAAAGCAGTTTTTAAAAAATAATTTTTATTATGACCAAAGTGAATTATGAATACTTTCACAGTAATATTTAAGATGCATAGTGACAATGAATCAGGGCCATTCTTACCACCAGTTAAGTGAGAATATTTTTACAGAGCCACCATGGAACAAATTCAATGTGGGCAAACAATTCCATAAACTGGTTTGAATGCCAACATCACTACTGAAAAGAAACATTCTCTCTCTTTCTCTCTCTCTTTCTCTCTCTCTTTCTCTCCTTTCTCTCTCCCTCTCCCTCTTCCCTAGCCTTGGTTCTGGGATACACACAGTGATGCTAAGAGACTATATATCAAGCTGTCTAGGGTCACTCTTCATTCATGGTGGTGCTCAGGGGATCATATTGTCCTGGTAATTAAACTACAGTGTTCCATTCCCTTTCTCTCTTGAATGGAATAACAATACAAGCTTCAGATGGCTAGAGAGATGTATTTCTTCATACAGCACTCATAACAAAGGGACATAGGGCAGTAGCTAGCAAGCCACATGGCAGCATGCCCTTCTTTTTTCCCTGAAATAACAAGCCATATTCCCTCTAAATAAATTTCCACTAAGGCATATTTTTAATTGTGATATTTACTAAACATAATACTTTAAAAACAAGCTTTTCTATCCAAAAAAAATCAGAACAACGATGTGATACCACTTCACACCACAGAGATTGGCACACATCACAAAGAATGAGAACAAACAGTGCTGGTGGGGATGTGGAGAGAAAGGAACTTTTATCCACTGCTGGTGGGAATGCTGTCTAGTCCAACCTCTATGGAAAGCTATATGCAGATTCCTCCAAAATCTGGAAATTGAGCTCCCATTCAACCCAAATGCTCCTCATCATTAATCATCAGGGAGATGCAAATCAAAACAATAATGAGATACCACTTCACACCACAGAGATTGGTCCACATCACAAAGAATGAGAATAATCAGTGCTGACGGGGATGTGGAGAGAAAGGAACTCTTATCCACTGCTGGTGGGAATGCTCTCTTGTCCAACCTCTATGGAAAGCAATATGGAGGTTCCTCCAAAATCTGGAAATTGAGCTCCCATTCGACCCAGCTATTCCACTCCTAGGGATATACCCTAAGAGCACAAGAATACAATACAAAAACCCCTTCCTTACAACTATATTTATTGCAGCACTATTCACAGTAGCCAGGCTCTGGAAACAACCAAGATGCCTTTCAACAGACGAATGGCTAAAGAAACTGTGGTACATATACACAATGGAATATTATGGAATATTATGCAGCCGTCAGGAGAGATGAAGTCATGAAATCTTCCTATACATGGATGTACATGGAATCTACTATGCTGAGTGAAATAAGTCAGAGGGAGAGAGAGATATGCAGAATAGTCTCACTCATCTATGGGTTTTAAGAAAAATAAAAGTTGGGGCCCGGGAGATAGCATGTAGGTAAGGCGTTTGCCTTTCATGCAGAAGGTCATTGGTTCGAATCCCGGTGCCCCATGTGGTCCCCCGTGTCTGCCAGGAGCAATTTCTGAGCATCGAGCCAGGAGTAACCCCTGAGCACTGCTGGGTGTGACCCCAAAAAAACAAAACAAAGAAAAGAAAAAAGTCATTTTTGCAACAATCCTCAGAGATAATGAGAGGAGGGCTGGAACTTCCAGCTCACTTCATGAAGCTCACCACAAAGAGTGGTGAATGCAGTTATAGAAATGACTAAACAGAGAACTACCATAATTATGTGAATGAATGAGGGAACTGGAAAGCCTGTCTGGAGTACAGGCAGGGGTGGGGTGGGATGGAGGGAGATTTGGGACATTGGTGGTGGGAATGTTGCACTGGTGAAGGGGGTGTTCTTTACATGACCAAAACCTAATCACAATTATATATGTAATCAAGATGTTTAAAAAAATAAAAAAAAGAAAGTGAATATCCCTTGATTTCCCCCCTTCTGCTTTAGAGACTAACAGGGTTATATACTTTGGAGGGAAGTGTCAATTATGGAAAAGTTTACAAAAACATAATTTATTTATTTTTTTTCTATTGTAAAATGGCAATGTTCTTTGTGTTTGTTTGTTTTTGGGTCATATCTGGTGGCATTCAGGAGTTACTCCTGGCTCTGTGCTCAGAAATAGCTCCTGGAAGGTTAGGTGGACCATATGGGATGCCAGGAACTGAACCTGGGTCTGTCCCGGGTCAGTTACTTGCAGGGCAAATGCTCTGCTGCTGTGCTATTGCTCTGGTCCCAATGGCAGTCATTCTTCTTAAGAAGAAACTGCAGAAACAATTTTTATTACTTTATCATAGTGTATATTATTAATTTCCAGTGGTGAGCTCCCTAGATTCTATGTGTGCCTAAGATTCACATCACTCAAACTTTTGATTCATTTTCTTTCTCTGCTTTCCCTCAGGTAACCATGATAGTTTCCACTAAGTGTAGAGGTTAGTTTTGTTGTTTTAAAAATTCATTAACTTAATTATTTATATTCAATATGTGAATAAAACGATGTGAGTTCATCTTTTACCTTCTTTAACTTATTTAAATTTCCTTACATACCTCAAGATCATTCCATTTTGAAACAGAGCACATAACTATCTCTTCTTAATAGAATAGTAGAATTCCATCAATAGTATGTAAAATAGCTTCTTCATCAATTCATCAACGTTGCTAAGGTTGATCCATTGTTTTGGCTATGGTAACTACTAATTTGGCCATAGGATGCAAATATTCTTTCAATATTTAGTACTGAGAACTATTTTTTAAAATGTTGGAATCTGAGAGATAGCTCAAAAAGTTAAGGTCCCAGGTTCAATCTCTGATATCACATGTCTCCTCCAGCAATGTTAGATGGCCTGATAGCCACCAGGACTGATAGGCTATTATAGCATCATGGCACTGCTAGACCCATACATTGAATTATCTGACCTGGTTAGCAAAGTATTGCTAGGAATAGCTCCTCAAAATTTTGAACATTGCTTGAAAAACACCTCCACTAATAAAGAAGTTCACCTCTACTAGCCTGTCTTTTGTATATAACATTCTTCTAATGCATTCATGTGAATATTACTAATGTCAGTTTTATACAGATTTATTAAACATTCATATAATTCTATCTTTGTTTGGTTTGGGCCATAGCTGGCAACATTCTACCATTGTACTATCACTCTACCCTATGTATAATTCCTTTTTATCTGCTGATGACCTCTTTCATCCTTTCTTTCAATTACAGTGCTTGGTGAAAAGCAAAAACAAATGCCTAAAACAATAGAGGAAAGGCATGTAGAAAGAGGGATCCAGAGTCACAGCATGGGTAACAATGATTTTATAGACTTTTTCTTCTCCTTCTTCTTTTTTTTGGGGGGGGGATAGAAGGCATCCAGAAATGCTCAGAGTTTACTCCTGGTTCTGAGCTCAGAATTTCTCCTGGTGGTGCTTGGGGGACAACCTGGGGTGCTGGGGTCAAAGCTGGGTAAAATGTATGCAAACCAAGCACCCTTGACAACTTTTTATTAAGGCTATAAGATGTAAAAACTTAAACAGGATTGAGTTTACTCATGTTATTTTTGTTTTAGAGACAATACAAATTTTGCAGTATATACACATATACACACACTGCATCATGTCTATTGCTTTGGAAGTAATTTTTAATTATACTAAAAAATATGCCTATTTTCTCTTTCCTTTTCTCAATTTAAAAATTTATCACCGGGCCTACAGGTCACTCAGTGGTACAGAACAACTGCCTTGAAAACTCATGTTCATATGTGTGATGTCCAGGGTCACTACTTGAGGCCAGCATGATCTAGCAGCAATTTCAGTGGTGCCTGCCACTTCTGTTGTCAGTGATATCCAGTTCTGCAAGTAATTTCTGGCCACACCATAATCAGATATGTCTGAGCATCACAACTAAAATGAGCTTCAACCCAGTGAGAACCATTAATAAAGATTAGTAAGCGCCATGATCAAAGATACAAGCCCTAATGAGCACTGCATGAATGTCACACAACTCCAGTGAGTGACACAACAAATATATACATAAGCAACACAACTATGTACAAAATTCCCCCACAGTAAGCATGCAAGTGTCACAACAGCAGAAAAAGCACCCTCAGTGAACGCTGCAGTTAAATGTGTGAACACCATGGTCAGATGTGTGTGATCTCTATTTAGCAAAACAATGAAAACAAACAAAAGGGGGAAATAACAGACAATTAAACAAATATTCAACATTATTTCTTAAGTCCTGAAAAAGTCTTTATAGCAAGTAGGAAATGTTTAACTGGCCCTGTTAACAGCCTGTGCTGAAGCCATGGATGATGTGCACAAAGGCTGCCATGATGTTCACACAGGTCTTCCTACTGTCTGCATTTCTAACTTAGTCCTCATCTTCCAAGTGGTTGGCCTTTTTCTTGATTTACTTCATTTGTTTGTCTTCCCTATATTCTTTCTTAATCTAAAACAAGCTATATTCTTTATCTGGCAATCATGCCTTTCCCCTGCCTGGCCTCTTCACCTCATTATCATACTTAGAATTTCCCCAATTCCTCTGCTTTGTACTATATCATTTTGTTCTTTCTTTTAACTTGCTGTGCTCAGCTTCACTAGATAGGAAGACTCCTTCTCTTTCCTTCTCTTTTTCCTTTTCTCTTTCCTTCTTTAACTTCCTCCCTCCCCTCCTTCCTTCCTTCCTTCCTTCCTCCCTCCCTCCCT
>PVKC010035359.1:0-13386 GCA_004027635.1 Crocidura indochinensis | reverse complement strand
AAAAAAATAATATGAGAGAAATTACTATAAGATTGCCTCCCATCATGGCTTCTGTTGTGTCTTTTGTTCTTTCTTTCAAAACCTCAGTAATATTAAATCTCCCCATGTGCAAGGAGCTTTTTAATGTCTTAATTCCCAGAAAAACCTCTGCTTGCTAGTTTGATGTCCTCAGAAAAAAATGAAAACAGTACTTATCTCTTTAGGATTCTGATGTAATCAGCAAGACCATCTCGTTGTTGAATTCTGCAGGATTTTCTAGGATCAAGTATGCTTAATATAATTTGTACTTCTGTCAGAATAGCATAACTTTGAGCCTGGGATTGCCATCCAGATACCAGGATCAATCGAAGAGCTCAGAACCCATCAACTCCATTTTAAATTTCAGGAATTCTATCACTAATCCTGCCATTTGTGCCTTTGATACCTGGGAGCCTTTATGTTTTCAAGTCTGCTGACCAAGAACACTCTTCTCAGTCTCCTGACTGGGTCCTTCCAGGGTCACCTCCTTTGGGTTGCATCCTTAAATTGTTAGAACCCCCAAATAACCCCTTCCTGCATTTTCATTTCATTTTTTTCTCTGAAACCCTTGTCACACTCTAAAAGTATCTTGCTCTAATATTATTATTACCATGATTGCTGTTGTTATATACAAGTAAATACAAGTTGAGTTTTCCCTATGTGCCTCACACAGACCAATGTCTTGATTAATTTATTTTTCACCTGCTGTGCACTCCAAACCTCAGGGCAGTCAGGATTGTGTCAGCAGATGCGTGATATTCAGCACACCTTCTCATGCTCAGGTACTTCCTAAGTTATAGAGCTAGATAGGGGCTAACTACTGGCCCCTTCTCACTTGGGATCACTTTATTGCAGGCTTACAGCATGGGTGCTTTAAGACACTGAGTATCTTCCAGGCCCAAAATGTTGTATTTAATACACCATTTTGACAATGACAGCTAATATTGTTGAGTATTTACTACTTGTATTTGCTAGCATAAGTGTTTCCCATGCTAGTCAAGGCCATCGTCTGTTCTTGCCTGGCCTACAGCATTGCCCGACTTTCTCACATCTGTCTTCCTTGACTCATTTCCCCATTTTGGCTTCATGCTGGTGCAGTGCCCACATAGCATCTCCAGTAACTTCTCTCCACTATGAATTAGGTAACTCATGACTAGTATATGACATCCTGAATGCTTCTGGACATTGTGGGGTCCTTCTGTGGTTTCCAAGTGCCTCTGTGATCTGGCCCCCACAATTTCCCTTCCGTACATCTCTCCTCTCCTTACCTTGGTCTTGTCTGGCCCTAGGCTCCGAGTCACACTGCCCAGACATCCATCTCTCCATACAACTTCATTCCCCACTTTCCTCAGCCCTGCTGAAAGTCTCCTCTTAGGTATCTCTCCCACCTCTCTCTATACTAGAGAACTCAGTCCCTCTCTATGCTCTTAGCTTGCTGTTTCTCTTCTATCATCTCTACCCAGCATGACAAGGCTTATTTACTTGCAACTAGCAAGTACATATTGCCTATGACCCTTTGTGATCACTGTCAATGCCATGACCTGATACATTGGCAGGAGTTAAGATAGAAACTCAGTAGGCCACATACATATTCTGTCCAATAGCTTTGTGGAAAACTAAAGAGGAACAGAAGTCAAGGAAGTGGTAAGGTATTTGATTTAGAGTAGAAGGGTGGAAGGGCAGAACTGTGAACAGGACCTCAGCTGGCAGAGAGGAGGCTGGGGGCTCACAGGAGAAAAGCTCTCCTCCTCAGGTGCAGTTGGAGCCAGAAGAATGGACTAGATCCCAGCCCTGGAGGGGCCTCTTTATGCAGATATAAGCAGTGGCACTAATTGGGGTGCTTGTCTTGGGAAACCCAGGTTATCACAGGCTATCACTCTATGAAATGCTGACTGGGCAGCTGCCTGTGAGTTTGGAATTGGGGAATGAAAGAGACTCTCTGCACATGTAAAAGCCTGTGAGCACATTTCATGGAGTGAATCTTCACACAGGTGTCTCTTGTGACACCCTGAGAACAGTTCTCAACCCCTGCTCTATTGATGGGTGCAGGGACAGAAAGATTGGAAGATACTGGTTTAGTACAGCAACTATAATTGCAGCCATGTGCTGGCCTGCAGGTATAGAAAGGTTGAAGATAGCTCTGAGTGTATGCCTATTTTCTCTGGCTATTCCTTGTCACTGACATCATCATGCCAGTCACAGAGATCTGCATCAGGGTTTTCTCACTTGTAAGTGCCGGGAACTAGAACATCTTATTTTTTATAAAAAGTAGAAATGGGGGCCAGAGTGATAGTGCAGCAGTAGGGCATTTGCCTTTCATGTGGCTGATCCAGGACGGACCTCAGTTTGATCCCTGGTGTCCCATATGGTCCCCCAAGCCAGGAGTGATTTCTGAGTGCATAGCCAGGAGTAATGCCTGAGCATCACTGAGTATGACTCAAAAACAAACAAAAATGTAGAATATGGGCTGTACAAAAATCCCCTCCTCACATCTATATTCGTCGCAGCACTTTTTACAATAGCCAAACTCTGGTACATATACACAATGGAATATTATGCAGCCATCAGGAGAGATGAAGTCATGAAATTTTCCTATACACGGATGAACATGGAAGCTATTATGCTGAGTGAAATAAGTCAGAGGGAGACACAGAATAGTCTCACTTATCTATGGGTTTCAAGAAAAACAAAAGACATTATTGTAATGATGCCCAGAGATGAGGGCCAGAAGGACCAGCTCACGATATGAAACTCACCTCAAAGAGGGAGTGTGAATGCATTAGAGAAATGATACACTGACAACTACCATGACAATGCTAATGAGTGAGCGAAGTAGAATGCCTGTCTAGAATACAGGCAGTGGGTGTGGATAGAGAGGGATGGGGAACATTGGTGGTGGGAATGTTGCACTGGTGAAGGGGATTGTTCCTTTTGTGACTGAAACCCAACTACAGTCATGTTTGTAATCATGGTGTTTAAATAAAGATATAATAATAAAATGAATGTGGAGCTGGAGCAATAGCACAGAGGGGAGGGTGTTTACCTTACATGTGGATGATCCACGTTCAATTTCCAGCATCTCATATTGTCGCTGGAGCCTAGCAGGAGTGATTTTTGAGTGCAGAGCCACGAGTACCCCTGAGTGTCACCAGGTGTGGCACAAAAAAAGAGTAGAATAAACTAATTGGGGGTCCTTGCTTTAGGCATGTCCTGTGTTTTTTAGAAACAGGATATATGGCCTGGGCCATATCTCTACTTCCACACTCAAATAGCCCTTTCCTCCTCCATGACAAGATGTCAAAGAGATCCTGCAGTTAATTCATTAATGAGCATTTTTAACCACCTGCCACTAAACATTTACTACCTGACTCCTGGAGGGAAAAACACTCTTAAATTCCAAGTAGACTTACCACTCATCAGTGTGACCTTGCATCTGACACAGTCACTGCAATGATGGGAAAAGTTAAAAATAAATAAAAACAAGCCTGGTTTAGGTAACACATTTCTGTCATCAAGACATTAGAACATCTAAAAGAGATTCTTGAGGGAACTATTAACACTTTCCTTTTCCATTGAGTCCTGATTGTTGATGAGGGGATTACTTTGAAGTTTTCCTTTGTTACACTGAGCCTACCAGTTCCATTTTTCTGTTTTATGAGATGGCATCAAGAATGATTTACCACGTTTCTATTGTATTCAGATCTAAGAGTAGACCTCAACATTTCTAATCAAAATAGTCATTAATGACTTTGTGCAAGAGACATGGTTTAAACTGGGTTGTGAATCAGTTAGTATTGTTATATAATACTGACTCTTGACCCCCCCCCCAGTTTAGTAGTTTACACTACTAACTGCTCATCAACATGGGGTTTAGCTGGTCCTGATGGGACCCACTTACCTTGCAATATGCTCCACCAGATGTGCTTAACTGACCATAGCCCAGTTCCACTCTCAAGACTGGAAATCTTCAAAGCTTCTTGAGCCTTCAGGTTGGAACTGGCTGAATAAAACTTAAGACATATTCCATTGTTTAGAGCATAGGAAAGAGATGAGCACCCCTTCCATCCCCAGGGAAGAGCTCTAAAGTAAGTGGGGTACTGAAGGAGGATGTGCAGGAACTCTGACCTAAAGAAAAATGTGTCATGACCCCCCACATCCCACCTCTGTTATATGTGAACAATTCATCAAATCCCCTTTCTCTGCTGGCTTTAGGTTTTCCCACTTGAACTGTTCACTCCACCTCAGAAAAGGTGACCTTACTGAAAAGCATCCATAATTGCCTTGAGATGGTGCCATAAAAGGTGTTTACTTGTCAAATGCCTGCCATGAAGCCATAAGTCTTGCATGTCGGTCTTTGACCACATTGCTTACTACATTCTTCTCTTGCAGGACTATGCTCACATGTTGACCTGTGTTACTGAAAGAGAGAAGTTTATTGTTCCTATCAAAGCTAGAGGTGCACGGGCTATCCTAGACTTTCCTGATACACTTAATTTTTCGACTTGCCCTGTCAAATACAACAGTCAGAAGACTCTACTAGTACGCAACATTGGCAACAAAGATGCTGTGTTTAACATCGAAACTCAGAGGTATCTTTTTATTTTTCCAGTTCTTGTTTTTGATTGATGACAGCTCAGCATAGTCAGCATCAGAAGAATTTGCTGGAATAGCCTTTGGGTGCAACTGCTCTTTATAGTCTTGGCTTGCAAGGTTGGGAGAGTTTGGTGATGAAGGGTAAGCTTTCTCGTTGTCCCAAGAGGAAGCCAGAATACAAAGTCATTGATCAAGGGTATGGGTGGTTTTCTAAAATGTTTGAAAAAAACTATAAAGAGTGGTCTATGAGAATCTACTAACAAACACCCTCATTTTGACTAATAATGTTCTAACTGACTGTTTTCGTTTTCTAAACTACTGTTGTCACAAAGTACCTTAGATTAAGTGTCTGAGAAAACACATATTTATTATCTGAAGTTTCCCTGGACTCATATCCATAGCTCAGCTCTGAACCTTTGGCTAAGGGCAGAATCCCATTCTTTGCCTTTTCTTGTTTCTCAGGGCCACTAAATTCCTTGACTCATACTGCCCAGATTTCTGGTCAGAAAAATGGGGAAAGTATAAAGCCACCCCTTCATAGAGCAGTCATGAGAAATACACACATTGATTACCTGCCAGTGAAGGCTCTATGACAGGTGGTAGGGTTTTTTTTTATTATTATTATTCTTTAGAATAGTTAATCCCCAGGTGGGAGGAAGACTATTGCTTCTCTCCAAGTCTGGCCCTGTTGTAACTCCCAGAACTGTGAGTGTGGAATGTCACATGTGAAGAATTAGAGTATTAGTGTAACTGTGTTTCTGGTCCTAAAAATGGGAAAATTATCTTGGCTATCTGAGGTGGCAGTAGGAGTAATATAACTACAAGGGTCCTTAAAAATAGAAGAGGGAGGGACTGAAGAGATAGCATGGAAGTAGGGTGTTTGCTTTGCATGCAGAAGGACGGTAGTTTGAATCCCAGCATCCCATATGGTCCCCTGAGCCTACCAGGAGGGATTTCTGAGCATAGAGCCAAGAGTAACCCTTGAGCACTGCTGGGTGTGACCGAAAAACCAAGAAAGAAAGAAAGAAAGAAAGAAAGGAAGGAAGGAAGGAGGGAAGGAAGGAAGGAAGGAAGGAAGGAAGGAAGGAAGGAAGGAAGGAAGGAAGGAAGGAAGGAAGGAAGGAAGAAAAGAAAAGAAAAAAAGAATAGAAGAGGGAGAGCAAGGAAGGGAGAAGGAAGATGACAAAGAAGAAGAGGAGAGCTGCACCTACTTGTCCTTACTTTGAAAAGGAACTCGGCCTGGGGGCCAGAAGTGGGTGCCAGGTGGACTCTATAGGGGTCGTCAGGCTTCTCCCCATCCCTACTTTGGGAGAGAAGTTTGGGGAAGAAGGCGGGCAGATATCTGGCTTCCGGATTCCTCTCTGATTCTGGAGGCCAACTCTTGCCAGGTATGGAGTTTGGGGAGGCCCCATGCTGGAGGCCTTCTCCCTAGCTTGGGGCGTGCTGGGAGGCTTGGCAGGCCCCCAGCCATCCCCCCTTTCTCCCCTGGACTCCAGGCCTTCCCTGGGTGCCAGAGGTGGGTGACAGGTGGACTCAAATAAAAATTTAAATTAAATAAAATAAAAAATAAAAAGAAAGAAAAGGAAAACACTGGGCAATGAGGAGCTGCATAACTTCCAGGCACACAGCAGGCAGGTGTCAGAGTGGGGTTTTAATCGGGTCTTAGAGGGAGTGGCCTGGTGGGGAAGGCACCAGGGAGCAATGGAGAGGAGGTTGAAACCATCCGTGCATTCAAGGAACTCTTCCAGAACCAGGAACAATAGTGGTTATGAAAAAGGAGAATTTTGATGGCAAGTAGGACCATGGCAAGTATAACTAAGACACATATTTCCTTGTACTAATGGGAGAACTTTTTTAGTTTCCTTTAAGTTCCCCGGGTATAACCAGACCCTGAATTGATCCTGTACCTCAAGACTTGTGTCTTGCTCCAGCAGAACTGATGAAGCCTCTGCTTCCAATGTGTTGAGAAATGACAGTAGACCTGGTGGTATCTCAGTCTTATTATTCTCTTTGTCTTAGTTTCATTGTGTTTGAATTATTTGCATTTGTGTAGCACACTTATAAGATTCCTAAAATATAACTACATCACTACATTTTTTGTAATTTTATTTTATCCAATCTTCCTGGGTGATTTCTTCTGGGAGGATTTCCAGATCGCTTGCTGTTCTGTGCATGGCTATATGGCTATTATATCATAGGCCTCAGGAGGAGATGAAGGTTTGTTTTGTATCTGAGACCTACCACCACTCTGAGCTGCCACATGTAGTGAAGATTTCTCTTGGGAGGATTGTATTTCTCCTGAAGGTTAAGGAGACTTTTATATTTCTTGTTCCACAGGTTTGTTCTAGTCTCTCAGAGTTTTATCCATCTGAAAAATAAAATGTTTTTAATTTCCATTTCTGTAAAATATTTTCTCTATGGTATAGATACTGAGTTAAATTATGTCAAATTTCCTCAGTACTTTATCTTTTTGTTTTGTTTTGTTTTGTTTATTTTTTGGTCACATCCGGCAGTGCTCAGGGGTTACTCCTGGCTCCATGCTCAGAAATTGCTCCTGGCAGGCACGGGGGACCATATGGGGCACCAGGATTCGAACCGATGACCTTTTGCATGAAAGGTAAATGCCTTACCTCCATGCTATCTCCCGGGCCCCTCCTCAGTACTTTAAAGGATGTCATTGGCATTGTCGTTTCTAGCTGCTATTCTTTTTGTTTTGTTTTCTTGTTTGTTTTGTTTGGGAGCCATGTCTGGTGATGCTCAGGGCTTATTTCTGGCTCTGAAATCAGAGCTCACTCTGGCTCTTTGCTCAGAAATTAGTCTTTGTGGTGCTTATCAGGGCACTTTATGGGGTGCCGGGGATTGAATCTGAGTCTGCCACATGAAAGGCAAGTGCTTTGCCTATATTATATCTCTCTATATCACTATATTACTACATTATATCTCCGACCTTTCTAGCTGCCATTCTTACCATTCACTTTCTTTCTGGAACTGAGGATATTTGAAAAAGATTTTTATTTTTTTATTTAAAGAAAATGCATCACATAGTTGACATAATTAATCATTATACATTTGTTTCAAGATGACAGAAAGCAAAGTTATTGAAGAAAGTATTCAGTAGCAAATATAGTTGTGAAAATTATTGTATCTCCAATAAATTCATTAATACAAAAAATTATATATATGTGTGATATTTCACTTTCTCTCAAAATATCTTGTCAGTTATAGTTTCAGTGCATGATTGATCCACTGCAGATAAGGAGGAAGTCACACTGTATTTTTTGTGGAATAACTTTGTGAGTGTTGTGTTTATATTTGAACTTTGGTCGTTGAACTGAGATGGGTTTTGTTTGAAAGACTTAGTTTGGTGTCAATTTCAGTCTTGCAGGCAGTTCTTTGAGATTTTTAGGCCTCCCATTATCTGGGGGGAAAAATCTTGCCATGTACCTCGTCAAATATTCCTTTTGCTCCTTCTCTGCAGCTTCACACAGTCAAGTCTCCCTGGGGGACAGGAAGAATTGTCCATTTTAGTTGTATGGTTACTTGGCTACTCTGCAGAGAACATTCAAGGAACATTGTGATTTTATTATTTATATTATTTAGTTTCACTGTGCAAATGGTAGAGATGCTTTGCAACTTTCTGTATCCTGGACTGAAATAAGAGTCTGGGCCAATTTAGAGAAATAAATCATCCAAAAGCAAGAAAAAGTTCTTTTAGGTCCATGTCTCCTGCTGTGTTGATAAAGGCTTATACAACCTTTTTTTATCTTGTGTTGTGAGCCTCACCATGACATCTGAGTGAAGGAATCAGGTTTTTCTGCTTGTTCACTATGACTTAGAAAGAAAATGTCTTTTAAAAAATTTTTAAAGGTCTCTCACCCCATCATTCATAAAACACTTCAAAAATTTGTCATTACTTTGGTATTTTTCCAGTGAAAGAAAAACTCCATCTAAGTTGGAAAAAAAAGAGTCTTCCAGACAATTTGGCTAAATCTTAAAATCCACATATAAACAGCAAATCTTCCATAGTACATTCAAATCAAAAAATAGCAAAATCACTTCACAGACTTCATAGTGTTGAAGTTGCAGGAAAGACCTAAACCCTTTGAACTGAACCATCATCGTTATATGAATGTGAACTGTCTTCTGATATTGAATCATTCTAAAGTACAACAGCAAGCCAGCTGGGTACTTAGCTTGGATAAGGAAGACTTTGGTAGAAGGAAAAGGGAGAAGAGGTGATGGCGGGGGGAGAAAAAGGGGTGAGAAGGGAAGGAGAAAGAAGCAGCATGAGTACAAAAAGGGGAACTGGAGGATAGGATGAGCCTGAAGACCCTGGGGTTTCATATTCTCTAGGATTCTCGTTCCTACCTACTCTGTCCAGGCAACCCTCATCCTCAGGATTGAAAAACAGGCCAAAGACCTCTCCAGTCTAGTCTGCTTCTTGCTATTCCTCATCTCTGAGCCATTTCATCACTTTAAATTAGGCTTCTCATCTCTCCCAGCTACTGTATAATCAAGTCTCTCAATTAAATTGCTTGTTTGCAAATATTTTTGTTTTCCTGTTCTGAGGAACAGAAGAGCTTTATGTTCTTTCCACAAAATGCACATATTCCAACCACATTCTCAGTCCTGCAAGCTCTTTCGAATCCTTTCAGGAAATCCTTTTTCTGTATGTGTAGCCAGAAAGCCAGAATTAGTTCCTGTCCTTTGCACCTGAGAGTGCTGATGACTTTGGAGAGAAAGGATGTAGTTGAGCTGTGGCTGTATCATAGTGAAGTCAAATCCCTAGGGAGACCTTCTGACAAACATCCATTCGAAGGCATGCTCAAGTAATTGTGTTGCTCAGAGTAGACAACCACACTTTCAATGTAGTCTGTCAGCAAACATAGCAAAATAGTTTGAAATTCTGAAGTAAAATCCAGGGTCTACTTTTAGTCCTGTCTCTTTTATAGTCAATATACAACTAGAAAGACTATCTCACTGGAAAAAATAATAATAGATTATATTCTTTTTATTGAAAACACTTTAATGAATGGCATATTTATAAATGACTAGGTTCATACAAATATAAAAAATAGAACATTTTTACATGCCCACTGCCCCATTTAAATGTGAAATTTTTTTTGAATTTAAAAAAAATATGGAACGCTTCACGAATTTGTGTGTCATCCTTGCGCAGGGGCCATGCTAATCTTCTCTGTATCGTTCCAATTTTAGTATATGTGCTGCCGAAGCGAGCATTAAATGTGAAAATTTTAATGCAAGGATTGTCTCTGACTCTTCATTTGAATGTGCCCAGCATCTAGTAAATTATCTAGAATAAGAGCTCAATAAAGGGTTATAGGATGCCTGTAATACCCACATATATTACAAAAGCAAAGCCTTAACTATAAACCTTTATACTAATTTAGAATTTTAAAATGTTCCATATACTATAAAATAAGCATAATGTTCTTTGCACTAATAAAAGGTGCCACAGTATGCTATAAAATGTACAGAGGACATAAAATTACTTTCTAACTTTATTAGAATTTGACCTAAAACTAAGTAGGTACCAAAATAACTTTGACTGTTAAAAGAAGATTAATATTGGGAGGTGAAAAAAAAGATTAAGATGGTAAAACTTTGCATTAAGAATCAGTTAGTAAGAGAGAATACCTGAAGAAAAATTTCTAATATTACATTCAATATTGAATAGACTAGAGCCAATATTTAGCCTTCTCCAAAAATATTGAGTCATTTGGATAGAATAAGTTTAGATCTAAAAAGTTCATGGTGGGTGAAATTAAAAACCCAAATCTGTCTTTTAGGATTTTTCATAAACCTGAATTCCTGTCCTCAGTCACTGATGAGTATCAGTGACACCATGGCATAAACCCCAAATATTTAGTCAGAGGGAGGCAGCCCTGTTCCCTTGCGAAATGGTACTTTTTACCTCTTTTAAGAGCATGTAAAGATACTTAATATTTCTTAGACTGGGCCTGGAGAGATAGCACAGTAGCATTTGCCTTGCAAGCAGCCGATCCAGGACCTAAGGTGGTTGATTCGAATCCTGGTGTCTTATATGGTCCCCCGTGCCTGCCAGGAGTTATTTCTGAGCAGACAGCCAGGAATAACCCCTGAGTACCGCCGGGTGTGGTCCAAAAACCAAATATATATATATATATATATATATTTCTTAGGCTGCTCAATTATCCTCTTTTAATAAAATAAAATAAAATAGGTTATAGATAATGTTTATGTACCATAAATTAACACTCTTACCCAATTAACATCTGACTTACTGAGAATGGTTGGGCAACTCCAAGGAACAATGGCAATCCCAGGTGATTTTTCTGCCTTCTGGAGAAGTTCAGAGTAATATAAACCCAACTATTAGGAAAGTATCTGTTACCACTATATGGAATTGGGATTTCTGGATGACCTAAAGAGGGTCATTTTTGTCCTTTCAAAATTAGATTCTTCCATGTAACACCAACCAATCCATTTCAAATGTTTCTTTTGCTACCAAGAAATATTTGAAAAGAAATTGAAAGCAAAGTACAGGAAGAAAAATACTAAAAACTAGGGAGAGAAAATTGAGAAAAATAGAAAAAAATTACATTGTTCCAAAGGCCAGGAAAATAGGTCCCATTCTCAATGCTTCAGGTTCTTTCTGAGACCAGAAAGAAGGTGGACTCCCCCTCATCTCCCAACAAGTAGAGATTTTTGAAATACTAATGATTCAGTCCTTTTCTGTTCTTTCAAAATGCTATAAAAACGTATTGATGTATGCATACACACATAGGAAATATTTCTTATAGGAATATATATGTATTTCTTCACCTTAAAAGGTTGATTGTCATTCAGTCCACTGCCTCTTCCTGAGGGATTTCTGTGAGTTGGAGCACTGTGTATGGGAGGGCCTCAGAAGTCAGGAGGCCTTCAGTCATGGCTTATGGGGGTGAGATAGGCAAGAAGAATTTGAATTTCAACATGAGGTCTGGCTCCCAGTCCTCCCTTTTCTCCTACCTTGATGGGTAATTTTAGGTGAATTGACTACTTATTGGGAGCATTTTTTCTTATGTCTAAGAGGAAAATGCAAGTATTTATAAAAATTCTCAGGAATTTTTTTAAGGATTAGATTGGGATTATTTAATGATTGCGCATTTGGCATATGTAGTGGCTAGTGCAATACTCAACATGTAGAGTACATGTTCATGATATAGTGCTTTCCCTTTCCTTTCATCTCAAGAATTTCTAGCCATTGCAAGGGGGACAGGTATAAAAGATAACTATAGGATGGTGAATCAAATAAAAAAAAATAAAAGAGCCATTGAGGGGAAAGAGACATTCACTATAAGAGAGAAAATGAAGTAAGATGCTATTCAAGGGGTGACTTCCACCCTGGACTGGAAGGTGGCAAATGACTTCAGAAGAATACAAATGGTATTTGTATAGCAGCTCTAGTAGGTCCAAATCATCTGCATGGAGGAAATTACAGTTGAAAAGATAAGTAGTGGGTGTCAGGGGAAGTTGTAGGTGAAGAGACCAAGGTCCTTCCATCTGTCTGATCCTCCCCATAGATGGCAGATGGAGACGGGTCTGGTGTCAGGTGGGGAGGACTTTTGGATAAAGATGTATTAATATGAGACTGTAAAATCTGGTTGGAAGCAGATTGTGTGAGACCTCAAATGTCTGGGAGTTTGATCTTACATTATATAAATCACAAGGACCACTGTGAGAGCTAATGATAAGCACACATTTGAACAAGTATGCTACCAACTGTGTGATAGGGGTGTGTGTGTGTGTTAAGTATCTCTGGAAGAATATAAGAGTTGAGAGCAAAATGGTCAAAATATGAACTCCTCTAAATACCCACGCTCTCCAGACCCATCTTTCCTCAAAAAAATTAGCATATTAGCAGTAATAAATGCTTAGTTAGCACTTTCTCTGCACTTTCCCAGCACTCTGCCAATACCCTTCATTTTACTAATGGGGAATGTGACAATTAAATGACTTTTCCAAGGTCATGGTGGAACTGGTTTGAATTTATTAACTTATTCTCAGGCAGGTGAGCTCTACCCCCAAAATACATCTACAACAGTGCCTGGAGCTCATTGAAGGGGTGTCATAGGTATAGGTACCTCTAGGGAATAGAACAAAAGGATAGAAAAATGAAAGATAAATGGAGAGTAGATCAAAATAGAGAGCCCCAGAGAAGGCAAAGAGTTGCTCTTAGAGGCAGCAAAAGAGGCCCTTTTGTGCCACTTCAGATAGTACCCTTACTGTAAACTCCATCCCAAAAGGGAGGTAAGCTTGGGCTTCTGGGGTTTAGTTCATTATCCAAGGGAAGACTCAGGAGTGGAAGCCTTAAGAACACTTGGGATTGAAGTGAATAATCAGGAACAGCTTGGCCTGCCAGATACATTGTACAATGCATTATTTTGAAGAACTGGCAATTTAAGAAGTGAAACGGACCATGAAGATAATTAAATGGGTTGGGTTTCTTATTTAGCAGGAAGAAAAAAGTCGGTTACATTATTTAAGATACTTTATGATCAGATCCAGATTTTCTCCTACTCTTCCCTTCCAGTACTAATAAATGAAACTCTTTCCTAGTCCAAAGTCCACCTACTCCTCCACCATGTCTGCAAGCCCAAACTCTGTTTTCTAGTGTTTGTCTCTAGTTTGCTTTTCCAAAACACACACTCTTCTTTTCTTCAGCTCGTTTTTAGCCAGGGTGCTGACCTGTATGCCAAGGTCAACAAGATTCTTTGCCTTCTGGTCTCTGTT
>PVKC010035358.1:0-13470 GCA_004027635.1 Crocidura indochinensis | reverse complement strand
GGAGCAGCCACTGCAGGACAGGATAGAGGGCAAGGGAGCCACCACTCCACAGAACATGGACACGTCATCCGGAGAAGGTTCTGGAGCTCATGGCACCGTGGCCCAGCTGGGCTAGAAGTCCTGAGACTGGGAGTCCTGTGGGGCCTGCAAGCTGGTTCGTAGCTTGTACATGTGGTCGAGTGCCTGGGTGAGGAAGGCAGCACTGCTGCGGATCTCCAGCAGGGTCAGGTTGTCCAGCTTGGCATGTGCTTCCTGCTGCCTCACGAAGCTGTCAGCTGACACCCGCAGTTTGGCTATGCGGGTATCCCACATGTCCTTGACCAGAGTCCGGATCTCGTCTGCTTTGGGGATATTGTCGGAAGCATGGTTGAGCAGCAGCTTGGCGAGTTCCATGTAGTGTGGACTGGGCATGGGACTGAAAGTCTCTTCCTGCCGCTCCAAATCACGACCCTTTTCCACATCCATCCACTCGGGCGGCACCAGGCAGCACTTCTGTCGCTGCTTCAGGCTCACAGCCAGCCACAAAGGCACCTGAAGTGGGAGCCCTGGAAGAAAGGGGCCCAGCTCCCCCCCGATGAGGTAGATCTTGTCCAGGCTGAAGTTCGGGATGACGGTCACCAGCTCCTTCTCGGCCAGAAACTCCACCCCGGCCACGTCCATGGCGACACCTCCTCCGTCCCTGCAGTTCCCCGATTTTATATTTTTAACCACTAGAATTTCTTCTGTGTAAAATTTTATGAAATTCTAGGGAGAACTGGAAAAAGTACTTACAGTGTAGGCCTTCAAAAATATAACTATTAAGTGCTTTGTTGCTGTGACTGAGAATTAATATGTGAGCGAAATGGCTCCATGACGTTTTCCTGAATGTTCTTCTCTACTCATATTTTACTCTCGAACATTTTTCCAGTGAAACTAATTAACTTTAAGTCAATGATGTTGAAAAGATTTTTTTTAAAAGTGATTGACAATCTAGTTGCAGAGTTTGGTTCCAAATGCCTAGTATTTGTATTCTTATATAAATCATAGCCCTGATTAAAAAAAAGGGTTTTAAGAAGATGGGATAGTTTTAAAACATACACATATGTAAAACAATATACAAAGACTTGAGAAAAAAAAAAAAAAAACATGGTGTTGGGACCGGAGAGATAGCATGGAGGTAAGGCATTTATTTGCCTTTCATGCAGAAGGTCATTGGTTCAAATCCCGGCATCCCATATGGTCCCCCGAGCCTGCCAGGAGCAATTTCTGAGCATAGAGCCAGGAGTAACCCCTGAGTGCTGCTAGGTGTGACCCAAAAACGAAAAAACAAACAAACAAACAAACAAAAAAACCGTGATGTTATAACCTTATGGGCACATCCAATGAAAGGGTGTGAATTTAAAATATATTATAGAAATAGAGTGTATATATAAAGTTTAGTTTAGTATATGTTTTTTATAGATGAAGTTTACATGAAAAGTATATTACAAAAAAGTATATTATCCCTGGAAATTTCATCAGAAGTAATTCCTGAGTGGGGAACCAGGAGTAACGCCTGAGTATGACTGGGTTTAGCCCCCAAATTAATAAGGATAGATAATCAGTTTGCAAATGCTTGGGTGAACATGTCATTCTTCCTATTTGTCAATACCGAAAGTTTACCAAGCTATGGCAAATATGAAATTTGAATATGTAATTGACTACAGTATTCATGAACACTAAATGTGATGTTTTTAGCTTTTTATTAATACCAAATTAACCAAATTTACTTGTTACATGATATAAAAAAGATTTTAAAGAAAGAATCAAGCTCTTCCAATCTCCAAGAGAGAATGGCCGTGATTCCTAATAAGCATGTTTCGTAAAGTGGTGAGATGTTTGGCTGTTTGATAGTGAACAACATGATGTAACTAGAATTTTTGTATTTGACACAAAATCTGACTTATATTTATGTGATATTATGAGATATAGAACATATAAACATTAAGAATACACACATTTTAAATGTATTGGAATATTTAGTTTTAATTTTTCTTGGTTAATTTTGTTCTTTGGGGAACACATCTTATGCTGCTCAGGGTTTATTCCTAACTATGTTCAGGGGTACCTCTGCCAGTCTTCAGGGGAACATATGTGGTGCCAGAGATTAAACCCAGTGTTGGCTGCATGAAAGGCAAGTGTCTTAACTGTTGTACTAAATCTTTGGCCGTTTCCCAATGTTTTAATTTTCTTTTTTATTTCAATTTCTTCAATTTGTCCACCTTAAGTCAGTCTCTTTACATTTTTGTTGTTTTATAGCTTTTTTTTTTTTTTTGGTTTTTGGGCCACACCCAGTGATGCTCAGGGGTTACTCCTGGCTATGCACTCAGAAATCACTCCTAGATTGGAGGACCATATGGGAAACCGGGGGATCGAACCGTGGTCCATCCTAGGCTAGTGCAGGCAAGGCAGGCACCTTACCTCCAGCGCCACCGCCCGGCTCCCCTGTTTTATAGTTTTTATTTAGTAATTTAGCATTTGACAAATTGATCCTGTGGCCAAAGAGCTTCCAGTAAACTCTGCAAGACACATAAGGCAGGAACACCTGGCAACTGCCTTGTATTCTTAATTAGCTAAAGAAATTTCTGCACCCATCTTCTCTGAGGTCTGTCCTTCCTCTCTAGTCACAGTGCTAGAGGCTTTATGTATATATATCCTTGACATGCCACGTGTTCTTTATTTTTCACATAAAGACTGCTACAGAGAAAACAGTTGTACAGAAGACACCGTGTATTTTGTAGCTCTTTTTTGTTTGTTTTGGGTCACACCTAGCAGTGTTCAGAGGTTTCTAGTACTGTGCTCAAAGATTATTCCTACAGGATTTTGGAAATCATGTATGATTTTGGGAATTGGACAGGGAGTGGCTGCATGCAATGCAAGTATCTTCCCTCTATGGTATAGATCTCTGGCGCACATTTTGAACTTCTAATATGGATTCATGGAGCACAATTATGCATTTAAGTCAATCCACTTTTTCTACAGAAATGCTATAACAGATCTGAAGCGCTCTTCTGTGATGGCATTATACTGTTTTGCAAGAAAAGCATGCAGAGTTATCTTTCTTTTTCAGTGTCCCTGGGTATTTCAATAGTATAAGCAATAAAAGATTTAAAATATTTTATATTTGGGATTGTATTGAGCAGCGTTCAGAAGCTATTCTTAGTACGTTGCACAGAAATAATCCCTGCCGATGACACAGAGACATATGTGGTGCCAGGAATTCTAGTCCAGGTAGGTCACATAAAAAGCAAGTACCTTAAATCCTGTATTATCTCTCCAATTCTTATTTTATATGTTTAAAGTATTGGTTCTCAAGTTTCATCTTTGTTACAGCTAAAGAAAATATAAGTAACTAAAAGATTAAAATCTGATTCTTTTTCGATGAAAGATATTAAAGGCAAATTAAGTTTTTCTCAAAGCAACTGAATGATGGGAAAGCGTATTAGGAAGGCAAATTCTTTAGTACCAGTCACACAGTTAATTCCAATATAAAGATATCCCATACACTTCTATGAACCAGAGAGAAAACAAAGGACCTTTTTCTTTAACAAAAGAATAATGACCATTGTTACAGGACAGGGAAGAGTTGGTTTTCTTGTAAATTATACCAAAATTTAAAATACATGTTATTTTCTGCTAGAAACTAAATTTCTCCTTTGATCTAAGAACAGTTTAGGTGTATTTCCTTCTGATAGTTTACATGCAGAAATTAAAATAAAAATTTTCCTCAGGCAAACTATATCATATTATCTTTCAAGTGACCTATAAAAGTCTACATCTAAATTGTATCTTGGACATGTATTTAATTTTGTGTCCTTCAGAGTACTACCCTAATAGCTATTGGAGTGAAAGCCAGATATCTTGAAATGAAAATAGATATGACAAGTGTGACCCCCTCCCCCCCAAAAAAAAACAACCACAGAAGATGATTAATTTCTTACAAAACATCTAGGAAAAACCAGTACAAGTTTGCATTTTATATGGATAATGGTATGGAATGATTTTTTTTAGAATACCTAAAGATGATAACATTATAAGCTCTGGAAATAAGAGTCTTTTGTGTTACTAGTGTGGTACCCATAATGGATCCAATGAATCATGTTTTCATTGGTTCATAAATGTCATCCTTTGGAATGCTCAGCAAATAAAGCTTCCATTATTTATCAATCTTTGACAAGCCACACAAAGTCTGTACCTTGTTTTCTATGCCAGTGTAAAGCTCTAAAGATGCATACTATTGTCAACAATTTTTTCATTTATCTGTAGTTTTAATTATTACAAGTGTTTGAAGAATGTAATCCTCTGATGAATTAATTATTTTTGGCATTCTGTACGTTAAAAAGTGAAACACACATGTAGAATGAAATCGCATCGAATCAAAATTGAATGTTTGACAGCCAGCTACAGCAAAAGGTTAGACTGGCATTATATAGCAAAAGAGCATAGCAAGTGAATTACAATGGCAGCAGAGGTACAACCTTGAATTACAATAAATAAGGGGAACTGGTTATTAAAAATGTATAGCAGTTAATAAAATTGCATGTGGGGGATCATTTCTAATAGACCATGCATAATGGCTTTAATACATCCAAGTTGATTTTTAAATTTTGAGTTATAATATCCACCTTTTGACAAACCCTCTAGGCATCTGTCTAGCAACTCAGAGGATTTCAAATAGATGGAATTGTCAAGAGAGACCACATCCATTTTTATCAGGAAAATTCTAATATAACAAATGTGTTTTGTAATACCCTCAAGGAAAGTAGGTTTAGATTTTGCAAAATCAAAATAAAGCAAAATCCCTCAGCCTTAGCATTTCTTTTAAAAATCCTACTCCTCTCAGTTCTTAACTAAAAGGCATCTTAAATATTTCTTAGTATTGACTCTAGAATAATATTTTCTTTCCTTAAGTCTAAAAGATAATAGGACAGTACTGCAAAACAGTGTCAAAAGTGTATTATTTTCACTATTTAAAAATAAATTGTTTTTCGAAGAGAGGTAGGGAAAGAAGGTAGATTGGAAATGGTTTATATCAGTTTAGAGGTTTGATTTAAATATCTTTAATTTTTTTTTTGGTTTTTGGGCCACACCCAGTGATGCTCAGGGGTTACTCCTGGCTATTCGCTCAGAAGTTGTTCCTGGCTTGGGGGACCATATAGGGAACCGGGGGATCGAACTGCGGTCCGTCCTAGGTTAGCGCAGGCAAGGCAGGCACCTTACCTCCAGCATCACCGCCCGGCCCCTAATATCTTTAATTTTTTAATGTTCAGGAAATATTTGTAAAAGGATACAAATTTTATCCCCACTTTAAAAATTAGAAATCATGCAGCTGTATATGAAAAAAGAGACTATATGATCTTAAAAGAGTGTATTAAAACATTTTGTTATCAAACTGTTCTTATTATTATTACTATTTTATATTGGTTTGGGGGCCACACGTGACTCTCAGGGGTTACTCCTGGCTCTGCACTCAGAAATCATTCCTGGCTTGGGGGACCATATGGAACGCCGAGAATCAAACCAAAGTCCGTCCTAGATCAGCCGCATGAAAGGCTAACGCCCTACATTTCCGGCCTCTGTTTTTTGTTTTTAAATTAAATGCTTCTGTCTTCCATTTTTTGTTGTTGCTGTTGTTGTTTGTTTGTTTTAGTGGTGATGTCTGGGGATGCTGAATGCTGCACACTTGATTCCTATGTGTCACTGATGCTGTAGAAATCACAGTGGCCTCAGCACTTGAGACGGGCAGTGTAGCAAATTAAAAACACAGCTGTAAGTCTCCAAGGCAGGTGATCTACAAGGGAGCCACATCTCAGCTTAGTTCTTATGACATAGAGTTGTGATACTTAATGAGATAATATAAGAGAATTCCAGAAAATATTCAGTGTAGTAATTAGTAAGTAGAAAGCTTGACGATAATTCAAAATACTATTATTGTGATTGCAATGCTACTATTATGGTTATTTTGCATCAAGAGGCCATTATCTCTGGTAGTCAAGTTAGTTAGATACATTTTAATATTAGTTCATTCCTAAATCAAGAAGGCTCTTCTCTCCCTGGATCTCTTAGAAGTTTACATTTTCTCTTGCAATCTATAAACTTCACCCCGAAAAAACTTTGTTTTCTGTGTGGGGGAGATAGGCAAGTGGTAAGGCACAGATCAAACATGTGCAAGCTCATTGTGTATGTCCCCACCTACCTACTTACCTACCTACCTATCTTTTTATCTATCTATCTATCTATCTATCTATCTATCTATCTATCATTTATATCTATATCTATCATCTATCCATCCATCCACCCACCTATCCATCTATCCAACCACCTATCATCTATCTATCTACCTACCTATCTATCATTTATATATCTATATCTATCATGTATCCATCCATCCATCCATCCATCCACCCAACCATCCATCTATCCAACCATCTATCATCTATTATCTATCTATCTACCTACCATCTATCATCTATCTATCTATCTACCTATCTCTATCATCTCTATCATCTATCTATCCACTCACCTATATATCATCTATCTTTCTCTATCACCTATCTATCCATCTATCTATCTATCTTTCTATCTATCTATCATCTATCTATCAATCATCTATCTATCTATCTATCTATCTACCTACCTACCTACCTACCTACCTACCTACCTATCTTCTATCTACTTACCTATCTGGTTTTAGAGCCACATCTAGCAATACTTGGTGGTTATTCCTGACTCTACACTTGGGAATTACTTCTGATGCTTCTCAGGAGACCATATGGAATGTGGAGTATGGAACCCATGTCAGCTGCTTTCAAGGCAAATACCCTGTCAGCAATAATAGCACTTTAGATGAGTGCTCCACATTTTAAAAGCAATATCTCTTTGCTAGTGTCTTCAGTGAAAATGTCTTGGCTGGGTCCCTATTCTCATACATTTTGATCAGTTAGAGTTAACTCCTCACTGTATCTCATTTTCTTAATTTCTAAGTTAGAACTCAAATGTAATCTTATATGGTTATCTTTGACTCTTCTTTGGTTTGATTCTTTGTGCTAGTTTGTTTCGTTTTGGTGGGGGACATAACCAGTGGTTCTCACAACTTGCTTCTGGCTTTGCACTTAAGAATCCATCATGGAGGGGTCCAGAAGACCACATGAGGTGCCGGTCATTAAAACTAGGTTGGCAACAGGCAAGGCAAGTACCACAACCCCTGTACTATTGGTAGTCCCATCTTTAATTGTTCATTATTTTCTAAGTTCTCAGTCTTGATTTTTAGTGGTAGAATCTGTTTCTAAAAGATAGCTAGATAATGGAAAAATAATCACATTAAAACCTTTTTTTTATTAGTGTAAACCCAGAGATTGTATGCTCTGGAACCATAGTTGAGATATATTAGAGGAGAGAGACAGATAGACAGGCAGAGAGACAGAGAGACAGAGAAAAACAGAGAGACAGGCAGAGGCAGATATAGAGAAACAGAGACAAAGAGAGGAGAGAGGCCAATATAAATAAAAAACATTTTGTGTATGTTCTTTGAAACATTTCACGGATTAATTTTACGTCCAATTAGAACAGGGAAAAAACTCCCAGTTGCCACAGCCCACTATTGCAACTTCCGGTGTTTTCTGAAATTGCTTTTGGTCGACCTTCTGTGCTGGTCAGATAAGAACCATTTTGCGTTGTACTAGAGGGAACGAGAAGCAAGTTTCCTTTTAAATTGGAAGAATTTTCATTTTGTTTTCAAAAACAAATATGCTATATGATTTGATTGCTTATCCAAGAAATTTCTTAAACACATGGCTTTCATTAATTTTTTAGAGTTAGTAACTAGATTGATGTACAACCATGCTTGCTTCCTGTACAGGAGAGGATATGTTCCAGGTCTGATGAAATAGTCTGCCTGATTACAACAAAAGGCAGAAAAACTGCAACACTGAAACTTGATGCTTTCAATAGTTTATTTCCTTTAAGACTTAATTTAAAGGTGACAGTCATTCTACCTTCCATTTCAGTAGTGCCTGGTGGTTTGCAAAGTACTTTCACAACTATTATTTTATTCGAAGGAAAAAGAAATACATATTCTATTAGAGTCATTCCTGAGAAAAAAATGAAATGTCTAACAAACTAAAACTATTTCTAGATGGAATAATTCAGGGCCTTACTCTATCAAAATAGTAAATCACTGCAGGATATACAGTGGGGTCAACAAATAAAGTGATGGTCAAATCATCATCACTGGTATAAATAGGAAATATATAAACTTATTAAAATTTTTTGCATGTTCATGATTCCGGGACTGTAATCTGTTTCTATTTGTTTAACTTGGAAATAAGAAGATAATTGGCATTCTGGCTCTCAGTTGCTCTGTGACATTTCAATGCTTTGCTACTTGAGCCATATATATATGTATGTTTTTAAATACTTAATGTTTTAATATTTTATATATTTGAATATGTTATACATATGTTTTACATATATCTATATATGCATATACATGATTTGGCAGTGTAATGAGTTTTCTGTGTCCTTTGGTTACATCAAAAATATACTCCCTGGGGCTGGAGCTGTGGCACAGTGGTAGGGCATTTGCCTTGCATGTGCTAACCTAGGATAGACCATGGTTTGATCCCCCAGCTTCCCATATGGTCCCCCAAACCAATTTCTAAGTGCATAGCCAGGAGTAATCCCTGAGTACACTGTGTGTTTGGCCAAAAACCTAAATTATATATATATATATATAATTTTGCTATATAATATATATTTTGACATATAATTTGATACATAATTTTGATATATTTTAATTTTTTTGTTCGTTTTAGTTTTAGTTTTTGGGCCACATCCAACAGCACTCAGGAGTTACTCTTGGCTCTACATTCAAGAGATTGCTCCTGGCAGGCTTAGGGGACCATATGGGATGCTGAGGATCAAACCGTGGGCCAGCTGCGTGCAAGGCAACCACTGCCCAGCCACTATGCTATGGCTCCGACCCCACCTGATCTTACTTTAATCCATTATCTTTACCTTATATTCTGTCAGACCAAGGTGTTCCTCTAACAAAACATGCTTCTAAGTCTTTGTTTCCTATCTTCACAACTAAAGTAATATTTTTTCTGCTTAGCTTGTTTGCTTTTCTATTAGTTTTTTCCTGCTTGCTTGCTTTTTAATTTCTCCCTTATTTATTTCTCTTCTTTCTTCCCTTCCTTCCTTTTCTTTTTCCATTCTTTATTTTTCCCTTTTCCTTTTCTTTTTCTCTTTCTCTCTCTTTAGTTGGTTTTGGGTTTCCCAGGTAGGGATGAAAACCTGTAGGCTTACTCCTTCATATTGCAAACATGATATTTGAGCCAAGGATTAAACTTGGCTGCATACTTCTACCTGCAAAGAATGTACATTACCAATTTGTGATACTTGCCTCGTCCTTTCTTCTTGTTTTTAACAATTTATTTTTTTGTTTTGTTTTGTTTTTGTTTGGGGTCACACCTGGCAGCCCTCAGGGGGTACTCCTGGTTCAGGGCTCAAGAATCGATCCTGGCAAGCTCCGGGGACCATATGGGATGCTGGGATTCGAACCACCGACCTTCTACATGAAAGGCCTTACCTCCATGCCATCTCTCCGGTCCCAACAGTTTATCTTTTAAAAATGTATTCATTCACTCATTCAGCAAATATTTAATGAGAATCGGTTGTGCATAAGACATTATGATAAGAACTGGAATGACCCTCTGGAGTAATAAATGATAAAAACAAAATCTCTTTCTCTGGAAGAGCTTAGATTCTTTGATGGGAGGAGGAAGGGACAAACAATGGCATTTACGCAACAAAAGATCTTTTAAGATGCTGCTAAATGCCCTTAAGCTCTGTAACAGTGGGAAATGGCAAAAGTGGGGACAGATAGCTCATAATACAAGAATTGGAGTGCAGGCCACTGAGATGACATTTTACTGTGAACAAGATAGAAAGAAGCCCCTGACTCAAAGATAGGAGGCAAATTGTCACAACTAGGATGAATAATATCTATAAGGGTTCTAAGGAGAGGGAAAGCATAAAGTTTATCAGGGAAAAGGAAGGAAGAAATACAAATCAGTCAGAGGGGAAAGATCAAGGAGGAAATTTATGCAGTGTATTTGAGTGTAGGCTTGGTGCCAGATCCCTGGCTCCAGCTTTTACATGTGCATCCTGAGGTCATGGGAGGATTTTAAATATCAGATGACAGGATGTAATTAATGTTTTTGGAAAGATATCGCTAGCTTTTGGACAGAAAAGGAATGGTGAGGGCGCAAAATCAGAGTGAGTGACTAATTAAGTGGCTATTTTATTTTATTTTATTTTATTTATTTATTTATATATATATATATATATATATATATATATATATATATATATATATATATATATATATATATATATATATATATTTGGTTTTTGGGTCACACCCGGCAGTGCTCAGGGGTTACTTCTGGCTCCATGCTCAGAAATTGCTCCTGGCAAGCACAGGGGACCATATGGGGCACCGGGATTCGAACCAATGACCTTTTGCATGAAAGGTAAACGCCTTACCTCCATGCTATCTCCCGGACCTCTAAGTGGCTATTTTAGATCCAAGAGAAATCAAATTAAAACCTGAACTGAAGTGTGGTGAACGTTAACAAATTTGAGATATGTTTTTTGATAAGTCACAGGAACTTAATGGGCAAAAAAGAGGGAAGAAATTCAAATTCGTATTCTGCATATCGTATTCTGCATAATGTAATGTGTGCTTGTACATTTATTTCTGTATAGATTGCAATTTATTTGCAACCAGAGATTAGTGATATTTTGCTTTTCTTTTGCTTTTAATTTTTTGATTTGTTTGGTTCAGTACTAGACATTTAAGCCAGAGCATTGCACGTGAAAGTCAAGTTTTGAACTATAACCCCATACTAGTCCTGTTTTCCATTTGGTTTTAACTGCAGAAATGAGGATGATACTTTGCAAATGAGTGTTCAATAAAAACTTGTCACCTGAAGTCAATAAAGATTTGTATTTCTATTAGGTGTCAAAAAATTTAATACAACTGACTCAAAAAAAATCTTCTACCTATTTTTCTTCTGTATATTACCATATGCCCATTAATTCTCTGCTTCTTTTTGACCTCTGTATCTCTCTGTGACTTACTTGTAACCATCCTCGGCTGACCAAGGCCTCTACTTCCTTAATCACTGAACATCATAATTTCATAAACTTCTGAATATGTTTACTCTATAAGCTTCTACCTTCTACCTCAATCTCTGCTGGGAACTGAAGAATAAAATATGAGGGTCGGAGCAGTTGCACAAGCGCTGTCTGCCTTGCACAAGCCAGGAGCGATTTCTGAGCACATAGCAAGGAGTAACCCCTGAATGACACCAGGTGTGGCCTAAATGCAAAAAAAAAAAAAGAAAAGAAAAGAAAAAAGAAAAAAAAAGAAAAAAAAACTAATAAAACATGAGTAAACATGAGAAACCTAGACATCTAACTTTCACATACAAACCAGGTGAGAGAGTTCTGGCCCACATTGATATAGGTAAAGGAACAGCATGTGTTGATTCATAAAGAAAGCTTTTGTGACTAATACAATGTACTGTGCACATCTGCTTTTAAGAAACTCTCTTGAAATAAAAATGATTCGCAACATTATACAGTCACTACTTGGTGTTCGTTGCCACACCAACCTTCCTGACCAAGAAAAAACTTCTTCAATAGGAAATTTTGTTTGGGATCTTTGCTTCAATTTGGCTGAGACTGGTTCAATGTTGATCTCTGACGTGGAGCTCTAATCTATATATTTCATCTTTCTGATTTCAAAATTCTCTATTGTCAACCCTCCTTCCTTAGATCCTCTATTACAATTTTCTTTGTTTGTATGTTTTTTGGGCCACACCCAGTGGCACTCAGAAGTTATTACTGGTTCTGGGTTCAGAAATCACTGCTGGAAGGATCAGGGAACCATCTGGGGTGTTGGGGATTGAATTTAGGTTGGCTGTGTGCAAGGTAAACACCCTATACTCTGTACTATCACTCTGGTCCCTCTCTCACCAATTTTCTAAATAAATCTTTTGCATACTTACCATTAACTTTTTGAAGAATCTAGACTGAAGTATCTGGTAAACAAAGAGAGTGAACAGTTCTGATGCATTTTAGATAATAGAACATTCTTTTTGACCAAAAAAGAACAGGTATGGTTTGATTATCCTGAAATCCTTGAGAAAGATATTATGCTTACTATTGTCAACACACTCAGTTTAGCAAAGTTATTTATTTTCCTATATTGTAAAGATGGATAATTGTTGGTGTATTGCTCTCTGATGAGTGTTCCTATTGTGTTTAGTGTAATTTAGTGTGGGATTGGCCTACTATGTCCTGTCAGTTCTGTTATTAAAATATGAAACACTTATTAGTTATCAATATAAAATAACAATTTGTAAAATAAAAATGTTCTGATTAAAGTAAAACTATTAATATATAATAGAGTATATTGTCCTCTGTATATCTCTACAGCCCTTAAACTTATTTTAAATGGGTTAGAGATATAAAGCAGCACTCAAGAAGTTTGCCTTGCACACATCAAAATCAGGCTCAAGGAGCCAGAGCAGTGGCACAAGTGGTAGAGCATTCGCCTTGCACATGCTAACCTAGGACAGACTGCGGTTAGATCCCCCAGTGTTCCATATGGTCCCTCACACCAGGAGCTATTTCTGAGCACACAGCCAGGAGTAACCCTTGAGCATCATTGGGTGTGGTCCAAAACAAACAAAACAAAAAAAGCAAAACCAGGCTCAAGCTCTGACTTTATATATGGTCCTTCGGAAGCTCCAGGAGTAATTTGAATTTGAAGAATCAGGAACAATCCTTGATCATAGCCAAAAACAAAAACAAACAAAAAAAAATGGAAATAGGGGCTATGGATACTACAGAGTATAGGACAAATGCGAACATCCAATCATTCCTGGTTGAATCAAATCATAATCCCAACCAAGATCTTTCAGGTGTGACCCAAGGGGTCCCTGAACATTAGCAAGGTTGCCAATATTACAGCTCGGGTTTCCCAAGTTTACTCCCACACCGCAGGACCCAAACAGCAATGCATCATTAAGCCTTTGCATTGAACCACATGCCAAGCTAACCAAGTATCATTAGAAAGACCTCTAAGTCACCTGAGCCCCACTTGGGAGTCCCTTACTACTACCAAAAATTAAAAAATAAGAGTCATTTTCATCTCTCAAAATACTTTTAACTTTTTTTTTCATCTTTTTTTTTTGTTTTGTTTTTGGGCCACACCCAGTGACGCTCAGGGGTTACTCCTTGGCTATGCGCTCAGAAGTCGCTCCTGGCAGGCACGGGGGACCATATGGGAACCGGGGGATCGAACAGTGGTCCGTCCTAGGCAAGGCAGCAGGCACCTTACCTCCTGTGCCACCTCCCGGCTCCCTAAAAAAGTCTTTC
>PVKC010035357.1:0-13483 GCA_004027635.1 Crocidura indochinensis | reverse complement strand
GAAGGAACACCAGGCAAGGACACAACACTCCACAATTGAAATGATCAGATTACTCAGAAAAGAGAAGCAGCATTATTAGGACATTTCTTCCAATATGCCATGTGTGGAAGAGAAAATTGTCCAAATTTGCAAACCCTAGTGGGGAGTTCTTTCAGCCAATGTGGCCAAGTTTGTTATTTGCTTAATTTTATACAAGTGTGTGCTGCTGCAGAATGAGCAAGTCCCTTCCATCTGGTTTCCCTGATGTTTCCTGACCACTATTATGCTCTGCAATGAAGAGTGGTAGGATAGTTGCTCCAGTTAATGATAATCACACAGTCACTGAAGGGATTCAGCAGAGAATTTCAGCTAAAAAATTTGTTCTCAGATACCATATTAGAGTTGCTTCTTTTTTCCTTCTCACATGAAGAGATACAACAAAACACTGGAAACAAGAAGAAAACAGGTTTTACCCCATTCTTGAAGACTGACTACTGGCTTTAAGGATTTATTACAAGTACCTCACAACCCAGTCTGTATAAAGTATCACTAGATGATTTTATTGTTTCCTATAAGGCACCAAATGTCTAAGTCCCGGTACTTCCTTATCTTCTAAAAGGGGGAAATAGTCCTGAGCACAGAATCAGGAGTAAGCCTTAAGCACCAAGGGTTTTGGCCCAACCTCCCACCACAAAGCTGGGTAACTATACTTTTCCCACACTGGACTGTGAAGAAAACTCTGTTTGTAATGATTGTATACACACTGCAATTATTTGAGGAGTTATAACATATACTGACCACACCTCAAACACATTTATCAAACTCTGTATCTAAGACCCAGGCTTTCAAGATTATCCCAAAGTGCAATCAGCTTTGAAATTTATTGCTGTGGAATGGCAAGTGAATGCAAATACCAATTTTGAAAACAAGGTCATAACCATATAATGATGATGATGATTAAGATTGCTAAAAGGAAGCCAAAGGTATTCCCAGGTATATAACAACACTTTTTGTATGAGTCATGGAAGACTAGAAAGAAAATGTCACTGTTTCACATGAATGGGCATACTGGGTCAGGCTAGAGTTCAATTGAACTCCATGCAGTATTTTACACAAAGACTTCAAAGCACATGTTTGAAGAATCATTTTGAGAAGCATAGAGAAACCAATGAGCAAAGTGGACAACGCACTGGGCATGGCAAGATTCAGAAGTTCTGTACTTGCAATTCAAGTATGCCACAGTAACCAATCATCAGACTATTTTCTCTTTCTAACATCTTCATATTATAAAGATATTACCTATGTATATTAATATATACATATTTATTGCACATGTTTAGATAATAGTATACAGATTAATATAAAGTTATTATTAGAATCTTTCCATTACTTCAATGTAAAAAACCACCAAGCTGGCATGCTTACAGAGCTTCTGACTCACTACTTGTGGAATGGGGCCCGAGATGTTGCATTTCTAACAGGCTCTCAGGTGAAAACTTGCTGTTGAGTCAGGAGCCACCCACTGGAAAGCACTGCAAGAGAGGACGCCTAACATTTTCTGGGCTCCCAATGATCTGGCCCTCTTAGGTATAATTTGGAGGCTTCTAGTCTCTGAAATGTCCCTTCATGAAAAGAATAGCACGATGATCAAAATCCCAAGTTCTAAACTTGGTTTCATCACTTTCTACAGTGGGGTTTAGATAAGTTATTTTTCCTAAGCTTCAATTAATTTTTTGGGGGGCACTCCCGGTGACGCTTAGGGGTTACTCCTGGCTATGTGCTCAGAAATTGCTCATGGCTAGGGGGACCATATGGGACTCTGGGGAATCGAACTGCGGTCCGTCCTAGATCAAATGCAGGCAAGAAAAATGCCCTACCACTGTGCCACCTCTCTGGCCGCAACCTCAGTCTCAATTTTATCATTTGTAAAAAAGTAGCATTATTAAGATATATCTATTCATTTCTATTGGTTTTCAGTTATTCACTTGGTTATTTTATTGGTATTGGTATTCTATTGATATTCTAGTTATTCTATTGGTATTCACTTATTCAGCTCCCGGATTAGAGCCCATAAAGGACATGTGTAAGGAACAGTAAAAACAGACATTTGGAATCCATCGTACTCAACTCCTACCACTCAGCAACACACTCTGCTCAGGATCTCTCTCATAATGTGATCCTGACAATGCTCACCTCCCGCCTAAGGACTAGCAGCTGCCAGTTTGTGCTCTTGTAAGTCATAAACTAGAAACATATGGCTTTTCATGTCTCTGTGCTTATTTGACTTTTCTCATCATCATACTGTCATCTTTTCACTGTTGTATATACTCAAACCACAGTTCTTTGCTCTTTCAAAATATTTTGAATATCTATAGATTCAACAGGTCTCTGTCACAATGAAACTGTTGCAAGTCAGTCCTTGACGGGGTTGACTGATGGAGGGATGGAGGATGAGGTCTTTCCCCTCCAGCTCGGAGCACGCGTCTGCCTCCTTGTTCAACTGGCGGTTCTGAGGTTAATTGGCAGGTAAAAGGCTAGCAGACAGTCAGGCTTGTGAAAATATCTGCTGTATTCGGAGGACAAGACTGAAGCTAAAAGCCTCAGCATCAGTTCCAGCCAAAAAGCCCTTCACCTTTCACAGACCCTTGCTTTTATCCCCCAGAATCAGCTACCACCCCATGGTGGGATCAGGTACCACTCAATGGTGGGAGCAGAAAGCCAGGTCACAGCCTAGGGTAGGGCACAATCACTGATCAGGGTAGGGTCAGTAACATAATAGTCCCATTTAAATGTTTACATGCACAACAGTAACTAAACAAATAGCCCTTTCTAGAGTTCATCAGGAAAAAAGGAGTTAAGTTGGGCTTATTTTTACTGTGCATTGCAGCAAAAATTTAGTAATGTTGTGAATTCACACTTCATAACAAGTGTTTGCTTCATGTTAGGCACACATATAATTGGGCTATAATTTTGGCATGTGTATGTGACCGCATGTTTCAATGGTTTAATTCTTAGGTGATTAGAAAAACGTGTTCTTTGCAATGAAATTAGAGCACTAGTTTAACTTGTCTTTTATTCTAAGCATTATATTTTATCAAGCTAAGTGTTCTCTTTTTGTGTTTTCTTCCCATTACAACTAGAGAACTTGCTTAAATATCTAAAACCTGCTTCTGCTTCTTGTCACTGATTACCTGAGTTTTTGAATATTCATTTTCCTGATGCCCTTAGAATAAATATGCTATGTTATTAAGGTTAGATACTTAACTGACATTTCACATTAGTCCCTGCTCTAGCCTCTGATAAGTGACTATGTCAATTTTCTTAAGCCATTGTTCAACACAGATGCTTCAAGTGATAGCTAGGTGAGTGACACTATGCTGGAGAACACATAAATGTAAAGATGAATTGTCTATATTCAGACTTAACATCAAATATCTTTTTGAACTTGTAAAGCCTATTCTGATTACAAGCTTGCAGTTTACACTAGCGCTCAGAAACCAATATCCCTTTATTCCTTTTTTGTTTTTGTTTTGTATTTTTGGGGGGG
The DNA here is from genome assembly GCA_004027635.1 of Crocidura indochinensis. Lineage (NCBI taxonomy): Eukaryota > Metazoa > Chordata > Mammalia > Eulipotyphla > Soricidae > Crocidura > Crocidura indochinensis. The sequence continues at coordinate 9,957 of PVKC010035357.1, read as the reverse complement.
TCACACAAGGTGGTGCTCAGGGGTTATTCCTGGCAGACTTGGGGGACCATACGGGATCCCAGGAATTGAACCATCTTGTGTTGGTTGCATGCAAGGCAAACGCCCTAACACTGTGTTATCTCTCCAGCCCCTATTCCTTATTATTTTTTTTGGTTTTTTTTTGGGGGGTCACACCCGGCAGTGCTCAGGGGTTACTCCTGGCTCCATGCTCAGAAATTGCTCCTGGCAGGCACAGGGGACCACATGGGGCACCGGGATTTGAACCGATGACCTTTTGCATGAAAGGCAAACGCCTTATCTCCATGCTATCTCACAGGCCCCTATTCCTAATTTTTTAAACAATTTTTATTGTGGTCAATGTGAATTACAAGTCTTTCACAGTAATCTTTACAGTACATAGTGACATTGAATCAGGGGTATTCCTCCCTCCAGCCCTGTTCCAACATCCCTCTTCTTTGCCCCTCCTCCCCCGGAATGTTAGTATAACTGATCCCCTCTGTGTATAGCTAGTTCAAGATTGGGGGTATTGATTCTGTTGTCATTGACTTTGGTTATGGTGTTTAAGTCTGATCATTTTTTATTTCTACTCAATATTCATACAATTGTTTTTTCATTTTTTGGTTTTTTTTTGGGGGGGCACACCCGGTGATGCTCAGGGATTACTCCTGGCTCTCTGCTCAGAAATCACTCGGGGCAGGTACGAGAGACCTTACGGGATACCGGGATTCTAACCACCGTTGTTCCTGGGTCAGCGATTGCAAGGCACCTCTATACGATTGTTTTTTGTTTGTTTGTTTTTGTTTTTTGGTTTTTGGGTCATACCCGGCAGTGCTCAGGGGTTACCCCTGGCTCCATGCTCAGAAATTGCTCCTGGCAGGCACGGGGGACCATATGGGGCACCGGGATTCGAACCGATGATCTTTTGCATGAAAGGCAAACGCCTTACCTCCATGCTATCTCCCGGACCCTATACGATTGTTTTTTAAGAGAAACTTTAATAATTTTATTTTGGGGTCTCTCCCAACAATACTCAGGATGTCTTCTTGACTCTCTACTCAAGAATTATTTCTGGTCTTTGTTTGTGGGACCATATACAGTGCTAGGAATTGAACCTGGGCTATCTGCATTTTATGAAGGCTTCAGCTCCCCTGCTTTTTATTTTCTAGCTGGACAACAACATTATTAATCATATTTCTAAGTACTCAAGCAGTTTTGTACTTCCTATTGTTTCTTCCTATAGCCTTTACTGAAGCTAAGATGATCTATATGCCCTACTTTTTATTAATAGGGAAATTCCCTAGAGGAGAAGATCCCCCCTTCTATGTAGCTTTTGGTTCACAACAAACAAAAATTAAATGGATATGTATTACTGCTGTCTATCCCTTTCCTTTAGGTTTTAGAATATTTATGTAAGACCTGTAAGTGCAGCAGCCATTTATACCCTAAGTGAGTTACATGCCAAAATTTAAAGAATGAAAGTGGACAAGAAAAAAATGTTGAGTTTTGTGGATACTATTGAACAACTAAATGGCTAGTCAGGACTATTTATTTGTATAAGATAAAAGGTATGACTTGTCATAGATAAAAGGTATTGACCTTTCTAAAAGTCATGATTCTTGGACCAGAGAGATAATACAGGTGTAAAGACTCTTCTTTTGCGATGTAAGTTTGATATCTAGTATTGCCAGGAGTGATCCATGAGCACAGAGATAGGATGATGTACTGAATACTGATGTTGCTCCATATCCACCCCTGAATAAAAGTCACAGTCTTTGGTGTGATCTGGAGGTACAGTACCATAGTACAGTGAAAGCATAACATAGTAATACTGTTGTAACTAGGCTATATTAATCAGTTACAATAAATAGAAGTCACTAATTTGGTTGTGTTACTAGCAGCCAAACTTACAATGGCTGGCCAGTCAAAAAGCCCTAACTTACCACCATTGATAGCATTCATTTCCTTGTAATGCAACCTTTGCTTGTATTACCTCTGTTTTATAGAACTCTTGAGCTCTGAAGCTCTTAAAATTGATGCTGACAACCTTAGTGGACAGTTTCAAAGTTACTTTCCAGTTCTGAATATACTCACAGGGTTATGATTAATTTTCCTTGTTAAATGCTTTTCAGCGCCTCAAGACAAAGTTTGAAAAACATGCTGTCACCTTGCTATTGTTACCATGGATGGATTCCCTACTCCTTCCACTTAGCCTGTTCTAGTTCTGGGACAATGGACACTTTACAATCTGCCAGTACAACAGGATCTTCAAATGCTCAGAGATGATTTGGGAAGACAGAGAAGAGGTCTCTGAGATCTTTATCAGCAAGTGCTGTGAAGCAATTATCATCTTTTACAGGAACTGCTGTCACCTCAACTTAAGGGACTGTATTATGTACTGTCTACCCTGTCACTTTAGTGAGTTAGTCACAGAAATGGTCCTAGAAGAACAATATCTTAACAATTTATGACACTTTAAGGCTCAATAACTCTGTCACCTAGATACTTGCAACAGAGCAAGCTGAGAGAATTTCTTTTTCCATGTGCTATAACACAGGCATATGAGATTAATGGGTGCCCTGAAGGCCATACACCAGGGAGAAATTTCTCCATGAAATTACTTATGTCATTCTTTTCAATACTTTAAATATTTTAACAAATGCATTCCTTGAAGCTAAGTGAAGCAATGCGATACAGTGTGGGTTAGCCATTAATAGTACCTTGTCAGTGTGCAAAATGTACCCAAAACTACAGTATTAGGTGACTAGACTGGGTGACCATGTTTGGGAAACTGGGAATTTCTGGCCTTGTCATTCTATGGTCCTGAGCTAATGATTTAAGTTCCTGACTTCACTGTGTTCATCTCTAAAATGTGGCCAAATCAAGGTTAATACCTGACACCCCATAAAGCACCCCTTACAGGTCTATGAGGTATGATCTCTGAACACGGGCAGGTGTGGACCCAAAACAACAAAAGATTTATGGAGGGGCTAAGATGATAGCACAGTGGGTATGGGTTCAATTTCCAGCATCCCAAGCACCACCAGGAATGATAACTAAGCACTGCCATGTATGGACCAAAATCCAAAAAAAAATCTTTGAGCTAATCTGGGAATGACTGTATGCTATAAAGTGAACTGTCACCATCATCCTTTCATTCTAGATCAAGCAGCAATGATACACAAAGGAATCACTGTGATTGATTTCAATGCTTATTTTACACTTTGGGGAAGGAGAAAGAAAAAGTAGAAAAGGTTAGTCTTCTAACTAGTTTTTCTGGTTCTGTGGTAGAAGAAACGAGTGAAGTAAATCAACACCTTTATTCTGTAAAACATAATGATCTTGGGCCAGAGTAATAAGGTGAAGGTAGGGCATTTGCTTTGCACAGGCCTACCTGGGCTTAATCCCTGATATCTCATATCAGGAATATGAGCAACACCAAGAGTATACAGCATACACTATACAGCGTATACAGTATATAGAGTATATAGTATCCTGAATACAGAGCCAGGAATTAGCCCTGAGCAACACAGGGGGTGACCCCAAAATGAAAACAAAAAATGGAGTAAAAAGCTTCCCAAAGTTTCCTCCATACATTTGAGTTTCCATAATTTGCAAGTGGTTTCTATCAAATGAATACAGTTAAGAAGCTCCTTCCTATTTCATAGAACTGCAGAGGTGAGCAATAGTGTTATGTAACCAGTGTTAAGCAAAGATGTATTTCATAAGTTAGTAACTAAGGTCCTTCTCTTATACAAAAATTTATTTGTTAAATAGCTATTATGTCCTACTATTGCTTAGTAGGAGAGTATCAGAGAACAAAAGGAAAATTTATTGTGGAAATCAGTCTTGAGTTCAACCCTGAAAAACTATCATGCTGAAAATAATGTTACCACACATTTATTCAACTACCCTATGGACTTTCTCTTTATGTCAATAGTGTGGTCTTCAAGAAGAAATCAATATTAAGTAAATTGTTAGCTTCATCTCACCTTGCTTAGGGAATGGTAAACAGAAAACCATTTCATAGGCTTCAATGTTCAACTGATGGTAATTCTACCAGAATTATTGAGGACAGATATAGAAATGGCCAGCTGGCTATATGCTTACTATATCACAAAATACATGAGAATTTTTTAAGATAAGCACCACATTAAATCAACATTTTATAGGAGGCAAGATCAAATGTTCATATTTTTAAAAACTTTTTTCATGGTATTGATGCACAGACATTATTTTAAATGACTTTGCATTGTAAATAAAGCACCATTTAGTATTGCAAATAGCACAGGTGGTTGGAAAGGGAAGTAAGCTTGATCTTATATGGTTCACATAGCTTTGTTATATTTACTTCTTTCTGGTCACAGAATAGTCATAACAATAAATTTATCAGGAGGACTTCTCCCTGTTTAATTACCTTTAACACAAATACTAATAACCATTCAACACTTTAAAATAAATATATGTGTGCTATCACATTATATTGAGAGTTGATTGTATTTTTCTTTATTTTTTGTAAAATAATATCTTTATTTAAGCACCATGATTACAAACATGATTTTTATTGGGTTTCAGTCATAAAAAGAACACCCCCTTTCACCAATGCAAGATTCCCACCACCAATGCTCCCCTCTCACCTCTCTCACCCCCTGCCTGTATTTGAGACAGACATTTTACCTCTCTCACTCATTAACATTGTGATGATAGTTGTTAGTGTAGTTAGTTCTCTGAATGCACTCACCACTTTTTGTGGTGAGCTTCATAAGGAAGTGAGGGTGATTTGGCTGTGACATCTGTCACCCCATTGATTGCCAGGTTTTTTTTGGCTGATCTGGCTGGCTAGGCAGGTGTCCACTTCCTGCCTCATCACTCCATGAGTGTCCCTCCCAAAGCTGCATACTAGGTGGAAGAGGACAGCCTTCCCTGAATAGATATGGACTATTCTTTGGTTGAGGATATATGAGTAGCTGTGCTTTCCTGCCAGAACCTCCAAACAAGCTCTCAAGGTCGATTATATTCTTTTTGTTTTGTTTTGTTTATTTGGGGCTACACCCATTGACACTCAGGGGTTACTCCTGGCTATGGGCTCAGAAATCGCTCCTGGCTTGGCAGACCATATGGGACACCAGATATCAAATCGGGGTCCATCTTGGGTCAGCAGTGTGCAAGTCAAATGCTCTACTGTTGTGTCATTGCTCTGGTCCCATTATATTCCTTAATATGTAAATATGTAGTAAACTATTATGCTCATGTTAAATATGTAAATGTATAGTGAATTATAAAGAAAGGCTTACAAAATAAAGTTTCCTAATAGCACTAACAATGAACTTAAAATTTAGCTCAGCCCATGTATATAACATATATCAGTGTCCAAAGGAAATAAGCTACCATATATGTTTGCATGATTATGTCCATGAACAAGTTTATTTATAAGAATTAAGGGGGCTGGGCGGTGGCGCTGGAGGTAAGCTGCCTGAGCTAACCTAGGACGGACCTCGGTTCGATTCCCCGGTTCCCCATATGGTCCCCCGTGCCTGCCAGGAGCGACTTCTGAGTGAATAGCCAGGAGTAACCCCTGAGCGCCACCGGGTGTGGCCCAAAAACCAAAAAAAAAAAAAAAATTAAAACCTAAACACATCATAAGTGTTCAATAGGAAATGTATAAATCAATTGTGGAAAAATCCAAGTATGGTAATAAAGACCAGAAAAGTGACTATCACTCTCTGACATGGGCTGAGGCTAAAGACAGCAAGTGGGATAAAGGTACTTTCCCATTTTTTGGGAAATCACTCCCTTTGGCACTCAGGGCTTACTCCTGGCTTTGAGCTCAGGGATCACTCCTGGCATCTCAGCATATTGGATGCTTGCAGAAGGAAGTAGAGAGTTGAACCCAGGTCAGCTGATTGCAAGGCAAGCACCACAGTGCTGTACTACTGCTCTGTCTCCTGAGATAATGGTACTTTCTGGTATGAAGGAAATGTTCTATTTCTTAATTTGGGTAGTAAATACATGAGTAACCCCACAAAATCACTGAACAATGTATTTTAGATTTGTACATTTTGCTATATGGGAACTATACTTCAAATTCATGATTTTAAAAGCATACTTAATATTGCTTTTAAATATTATAGTATTTCATGTATATCTTACCATCACTATATATGTATAGGACCAAAATTCACATCACTAAAATCTCCCATTCTAATTACACCAAATCCTGAATTCTTTCATTTTAAAAGCAAATTAATAGTGGTGGTCAAAATGGTAGTACAAATAGGGGACTTACTTCTATTCAACATAGTACTAGAAATACTTGCCATAGAAATCAGACAAGAAAAACATATCCAGAATATTCAGATAGGCAATGAAGAAGTCAAGCTCTCATTGTTTGCAGATAACATGACACTATATTTAGAAAATACTAAAGACTCTACCAAGAAGTTTCTAGAAACAATATATTTGTAGAGTAAAGGAGCAGGCTACAAAATTAACATGCAAAAGTCCAAGTCCTTCTTATGTAAAAATAATGATAGAGAAGAGAGACATTAAGGAAACATTAAGACATTAAGAGAGAGGTGACTCCTTTGTCTGTGAAGGAAGGCGGGAGGAGCCTGGACCTGCAGTGAGATTGGCGACAGGGAAAGACAGAGGGGAACTGTTGGCTTTGCGTGTTTCTCTTCTAGTCTGTCTCCCGAACCTCTCCTGAGACAGCCAGAAATGGCCCTGCAAAACCTGTCTCCTAGAGGCCCAGAAGAGCACGGCCGCTCTACTTTTTGTGGCTGCAGGTTCTTTCTAACTAATGAACCCCATCATAACACGCAGAAAAATATCACACTACAAGTGTGACAATGGGGAAATCTCGCAGGCAAACACAATGCACAGAGAATGAAGATGATAGCTGTGATAAACCAAAAACTGCCAACCATTTGAATAATCTCTCAAATAAGGAGTTTAGAATAGAAATATGGAGGATCCTCATGGAAATCAAGGAAAACATAGATCTAGCTGAACAGAATGCAAAGAGAGAAATCAGAAAACATCAAACTGAAATAACAGATCTAAAAAAAATGGTAGCCGAACAAAAAACCTTAATGGAAAGCCTCTCCTAATAGAAGCCAAAGACAGAATCAGTGAACTAAAAGATGAAATGCACAACTCCATATAGCAGAAGTTACTGGAAAAGAACATTAAGAAAATGATCAGACAATGGAAAAAGTACTCAAAGAATGTGAACAGATTAACATAGAAGTCTTTGATAAACTCAACGGAAACAACATAAGAATCATTGGAGACCCAGAGGCCCAGGAAGGTGATCCCCAGGAAGAATCAAAAGTCAAAGACATTATCACAGAGAAACTTCCAGAGCTAAAGACTACATGCAATCAAAATCCTGCATGCCCAAAGAGTACCAACTAAAAGAGACCCGAAGAGAAACACCTCAAGATACATCCTGGTCACAATGTCGAATCCCACAGATAGAGATAGAATACTGAAGGCAGCAAAATCAAAAATGGAAATGACATTCAAAGGAGCACCCTTAAGATTTACAGCAGATATGCCACAAGAAACTCTCAAGGCCAGAAGAGAGTGATAGGAGATTGCGAGACGACTGAATGAAATGGATGCCTCACTTAGAATACTGCACCCAACCTGACTCACATTCAGGTTTGAAGGAAGGATACATAGTTTCATGGATAAGCAACAGCTCAGAAACTTTACAAATGCAAAACCAACCTTAAAGGAAAAGCTGAAATGTCTACATTAAGAGAAGACAGACCAATAGATACACCAAACTTATACACAAAGATGACATTAGTACCCTGACAATCATCATCCTCAATGCCAGTAGACTATAGGGATCAATTAAGACTCCAAATCAAAAGCTGGCAGAAAATCATCCAAGCAATCAACACCCTTAAAAGGCTGGGGTGGTCATATTAATATCAGATGAAACAAACTTTGGACTCAGAAAAGTTGTAAAAGATGGACACTTTGTACTAATCAAGGGATATGTGCAACAGGAAGAGATTGCACTACTAAACATATACGCAACCAGTGAGAGACTAGCAAAATATCTAATACAATTATTGACAAATTTAAAGAGGATATCAATAATGACACAATTTCATTGTGGGAGACCTCAACACAGCCCTGTCATCATTTAATAGGTCAACCAGACTGAAACCCAACAAAAATATACTAGCCTTGAAAAGAGAAATGGAGGGGGCCGGGCAGTGGCACTGGAGGTAAGGTGCCTGCCTTGCCTGCGCTAACCTAGGATGGACGTCGGTTCGATCCCCCGGTTCCCCATATAGTCCCCCATGCCTGCCAGGAGCGACTTCTGAGCGAATAGCCAGGAGTAACCCCTGAGCGTCACCGGGTGTGGCCCAAAAACCAAAAAAAAAAAAAAAAAAGAAAGAAAGAAAAAGAAAAGAGAAATGGAAGAAAGAGGCCCAGTAGATACATTTATATATAGGACACTCCATCCCCAGAAACCTGGATAAACATTCTTCTCCAATGTACATGGGTCATTCTCCAGTATAGACCACAGGCTGGCACATAAAACATACCTGCATAAAATCAAGAGGATAGAAATTTTGCAGGCTACATTTGCTGACAACAATTAGATGTGAACTACAAAGAGACACAGAAGAAAAACTTTAACAACTGGAAATTAAACAGCCTACTACTGAACAACCAGTGAGTCTGAAATGACATCAAAGAGGAAATCAATACTTTCATGGAAGCAAATGATAATGGAGACACAAACTATCAGAATCTATGGAACACAGCAAATGTGGTACTGAGAGGGAATTTTATAGCTTTGAAAGCACACATCAGGAAGGAAGATGGGGCATACCTAAATAACTTAATGATGCGGCCTATATAATTAGAAAATGAACAACAAAAGGAACCACAAATAGGTAGAGAGAAGGATATAACAAAGCTTAGAGCAGAAATCAATAAAGTAAAAACCCAAAAAACAATCTGAAAAATCAATGAAAGCAGAAGTTAGTTCTTTGAAAAAAAACAATATGGATAGACTATTGGCAAAACTCAGAAAGAGAGAGAGAAATTTGATAACCTGTATTAGAAATGAAAAGAGGGTGATCACTACAGATATTGCAGAGATTCAAAAGGTAATCGGAGAAACTCTATGCCACTAAACATGAGCACCTGGAAGAAATGGATACATTCGTGGACTCTTATAACCTTCCATGGTTGAATAAGGAGGATGTGTAATATCTAAACACTCCCATCACTACTGAGGAAATTAAAATGGTGAACAAATGTCTACCCCAAAACAAAAGCCCAAGCCCAGATAGATTCACTAATGAATTATTTCAAATCTTTCAAGAGGTACTACTACCAATTCTTGCCAGGCTCTTTCATGAAATTGAAAAAAAGGAACACTTCCAAATAGCTTTTATGAAGCCAGCATCACCTTGATACCAAAACCAGACAGAGATGCTGCCAAAAAAGAAATTTACAGACAAATATCCCTGATGAACACATATAGAAAGATCCTTAACAAAATCCTGGCAAATAGGATCCAATGCCTCATCAAGAAGATCTTTCAGTATAGTCAATTAGGTTTCATCCCAAGCATGTAAGGATGGTTTAACATCCATAAATATATCAACATAATACACAACAAAAAATAAAAATCACATGATCATATCAATAGACCCAAAGAAAGCGTTTGATAAGATCCAACACTATTTCTTGATAAAAACTCTCAGTAAGGCGCGGGGGCTATCGCCCCCGCGCGAACCTATGCTCCTCCCAACTATCAATACCCCCGATTTACCCTTCTTAACTTCAGCAACACACAGTTCCAATCTCAGACCAAAGACATACAGTGGATCTAATAATCCCAGATCTATTTTGAAGGACATAAATTAAACACATATTGAACACATATATACACTGAATATTTTATGTGTACTCTCTTTAACA
>PVKC010035356.1:0-13498 GCA_004027635.1 Crocidura indochinensis | reverse complement strand
CACAAGAGTGGTAAGTGCTGTTAGAGAAATAATTGTGCAACAACTAAGACAACAAAAATAGAGAGAGAAATGATGCCTGTCTTGAACATAGGCAGGAGGAAGGGGGAAGTAGGAAATAGAGGGACAATGGTAGCAGGAAAGTTGTACTGGTGAAGTGGGGTGTGTATCTTACGGTTGAAACCCAATTACAAACATGTTTGCAACCATGTTGCTTAAATAAAGAAATTGTTTATAAAAAAAGAAAATAATAATAATTAATAAGTTGGACCAGAGAGATAACATGGGGGAAAGGCATAAAAAAAATGTAGCCACCTTAGGAATCACTGGATACACAGGGAAATATATAGGTCACAGTCATTTGAGTTAACTTAATTCATTTAATCAAAACGAGTGAAAACATTGATTGCAAATGCAATGGTGTTCAAACAATTGAGAGATGAAAGTATTCCAGTCTGTAGGCACTTTTTCTGTGAAGAAAAGCCTAAGGCTGACAAAAGCACCAAGGAGCCAGCTCAAACACCAGTATGTCAAGGTGACAAGACTGGCATCTCATACTGTGAACTCTTTTAGAAAGACAGGCATGCATAAAATCATGCTTTCTCCTCTCAGTGTTAATATAGTCCCTCAATCCATCATCTATTCAGTTAAAAAGAAAACTTAAACAGAGAATTACAGACTTGGGAGGGCCCTAGAGATTGTCTAGTCAAGCTTTCATTACACAACTGAAGCAACAGAATAAGGCCTAAAGAATGATTTACCCAAGGTCACATACATGGTTGGTTCATGACAGATCTAGAATGGTAAGTCTCCATTCTAATCTAAAAATCTAATTTTAGGTCACCTCTTCTAGTCTAATATTTTTTGTGAGACATTCATTTTGATATGTGTCACAAATTTATCTAACTATAAATATAAAAACCTGGTAAGTGGAGACAATATATTAACATAGATGACCTTTATGTAGTACATCTGATATCTTCAAATGTTAATATCTACAAAGAACAGGGGCTGGAGAGATAGCACAGCGGTAAGGCGTTTGCCTTGCATACAGAAGAACCGTGGTTCGAATCCCGGGACCCCATATGGTTCTCCCCAGAGTCTTCCGAGGGCGATTCCTGAGCATAATGCCAGGAGTAGCCCCTAAGCGTTACTGGGTGTGAACCAAAAACAAAACAAAAAAATCTACAAAGAACTAATATAATATTAGTGACAATGCATGCTATTAGAAAATTATATATGAGATATGTCAGGCAGTTTACTTGTATATGACTTGATCTGCAAAATGGACATTTAAAAAACTCTTTTTATGAGACTTAATCTTTGTCAAGATTATCAATATATATAGCATGTAAATTATGATAATAGGGGAATCCTAATATAAGATATTTTGCTATTCTACATTCATCTTTGGGATTTATCCATATCGATGGTGAAAGATAAATTTAACAGAATTTAAATTTTTCCTCACATAAAGATTTATTTTGGCTTTACATGGTTCTCAAGCCCAGATCCCAAAAATTTCATTACACATCATGAATAAAATACAAGAACAATGAACTTAAATTTATTCTTAATATTTACTTCAAGAAATTTCATTAATTTAGCATATTTTTGAAAGATTTCTATTTCGCAAATTTTGGAAACTATAATTTAATTTCCTCTGTTAGGTACAATTTGGTTAAGGAGAAGAGTGACTTCTTGATTTTGAGTTAAGCAGGATGATAGTTTAAAAAGAAGTTGTTCCATAGAGGAAATAGAAGTATTAATAGTGAGAGAGAAAGTGATACCATTAAACCACATGCAATCACACCACCAATACAATACCACTACCATATATAGTAGACTGCAAAGTATTTCTTTTGACTAAGAAGCAAAAATGTTAAAAATGAAGGTTATTAGGATTGAAAAATTCCTTAGAATGAATATTCTAAGTATGAGGTTATTGTCAGAAAATAGATTATAAAAAATAAGAATGAAACAAATAGCTATCAGTGTCTCTACCCTTAGTTTTTCATGTGAATACTTTCATGGAGATGTAAATAACAGTGGAAGCAACACTTAAGAAAAATTCAACATATATTTGAAATTTATTTGCAAGAAAAGCAGTTAGAAAATCTGTTTTGTGTTGTTCCTCCTACAGCTTAAGCCTGTACCTAAGAACTGAGGGTATCAGAGAAATGAGGGATGAAAGATAAGGCAGAGAAACATCTCATTCTTCAAGTGTGCATTAAGTATATGAATGATGAACAGCAAAGGTATACTAATAGATGAGAGCTTATCTCTCTCTCATTTATCACAGAACTATTTTTCAAAAGGTCACTGGTGACAAATTATCACATTTTTCAGGTTCATTTCAGTAGGCTTTCTGACTGTAGTTAGTATTGCTGATGCCTTCTACTTACTATTAAAATTCTGTAACATTTCTCTAAGATTATTCCACCACTTTTGACAGAGCTCCTCACTTCCTTTGTTAGCAACTCTTTGTTTGCCCCAGACCCTTTTACAAGCATTCCCCAAAGCCTTCTCGTTGGCTTTCCATTCACAGACCATCACTTTCCATTTAAATAAGCCTTATAATTGTACATGCTCTTACAAAATGTGCATGGCTATTTCTTTGAGGGGGATGTTTCTTTGTTTTTAAAGGTGGGAAGGCAACACTTAGTGGTTCTCAGGGGCTACTTTCCACTTGATGCTCAGATGAAGTTTTCAGAAGTTCTCAGCGATCAGTGTGGTGGCAGAGATCATACTGGGGTCTCCAACATGCAGATCATACACTCCAATACATTGAGATATATTTCTATTCCTGATGGAAGATTGAAATGTTTTACTATTTCCAAAAATAATGATCTTACATGGGATATTTGGACAGATGTTTGCACCTGCCTTTGTAATAGGTTATAAGCTATTTTGGTTATTTTCTTTTGGGCCACATCCAGCTATGTTCAAAGCTTAATCCTGAGCCTATGCTCAAATCAGACCTGGAGTGACAGAGATAGAAATCAGGTTGGCAAAGTATAAGGTGAGTACCTTGTCCACTGAATAATTTCTCTAGCCCAGTTTGGAAATTATTAAAATCTGGCACTTAAGTCTAGTGTCATTTATTACATAAATATAATTGTATATAAGTATAATAAGTAGCTCAAAGTGCCCCATCATCTTAACCCAACTTATGAAAAAGAAAGTTACTTTTTATTGGGAAACTTTATGCAAATATTCACATTGTTCTCCAATGCTCTGTCCTTTGACTTCTGTTTATTTTTTTAATAAAATTATCAGTATACTCCTGAATACATGTATTGGAAAATCTGGAATTATTTTTTATGTCTTTTTTTGCCACTGTTCAGTCACTGTATACTGAAAATTGCATTTTTCAATGCCTCTTATATGTCCCATCAAACTCTTTCTATTTTCCCTTTCTTTGAAATTTACACTATTGCATAATTGCAGTAGTAGTATATTTAGAAACTGTTAATATCTTTACCCCATGTCTCTCCTGCTTCTAATTTTCATATATACTTATGATATACTTATGAAATAATATTCTTTATATATCCGATTCTAAAACTTCTCTTGCTCCTTCACTGTATTTAAAATCTAGGTATTCAAAGTCCTGCATGATAATGTCCCTGCTGTAAAGAACTTCTATAGTTCTACTGTTCTACATATTTCATACATTCTACTTTGGACCACTTTGGGTAATTTTGTATTCAAAGACATTTTCAGGTAAGTGCTAAAATACATTTAGAAATTAATTAAGTCTGTCCTGAATTAGTTTTTTTTTATTCAACATTCAAGGGATTAAAATTCCTTTTCTTTGACCTCTAATCCCATTAGTTAGCATTTCTGGATAAATATGTATCCTTTCTCTTCCATTGCTTTTATAAAATAAATTAGTAACTCAAAATCTATCAAGCATCTGATGGTATATTTCAGCCAACATATTATATTTAGACCAACCAAAATGACTATCAAAATGATAAAAAAAATGTTGATTAATCATTAATCATGACAAAACCTTGCCATGTATTAAATACTGGATGTAAAAGTTTTATTTTAACTCAGCTGTAAAATAAATTATGCTTTTATTGCATTATTACTGAAATAAAGTTCTCTAAACATTTTATTTGGGATATCTTATAAATAACAAAAATAATTTGTTGAGTTTGCTTCTATAATATGCATCATAAATATTATAATATAGAATTGGAAAAACAAAACAGACACATTCTATAAATTACAAGTCTTCAAAATCTCTGGAGTTAGTAACTAGAGTTGCATATTGAATAAAAATAATAAATACCTGAAGAGTAAATATTAAATTTCCAAACAATTTTCTATTTTTGTTGTGCTACAGCACAGTGTTACTCAGACAACAAAATAGTTGAAGTCTAAAATGTTGTATGGATTTTATTTGCTTCAAAGCATACAAGTAAGGAATGAAATGTGAACACCAGACTCTCATGAAACAAGCACCTTTTAACATGTAGTAGTCAACATTTTGCCCTGCAAAATAATTTTAAGAAAAAATAATATCTTTAACAATCACAGCAAGAAAAATTAACTTAAAGATGACCAAATTAAGGAAGTTCAACCAGCATTTTTCCATAAAAAAAAAATCTCCACCAAAATTGTATTGAATGCAGAACTGAGTTCTAGCAAAGAAAATTATTGGGTCCTGGAAGCCACTTGCAAACAGAGCTCTGTGAAAAGAAAGTAGAGAGCAGCTGAATGATGTGGTACAAAGGATACTGAGGTGCACTGTGTGTAGGGGTAGAAAAGGCTTTAGTTGTAGGTTTGAAGGTACTTAGAAGAAGGAATCGGCTTATATTAAGTGCACAGGTTCCCCATAAGACTACCTTCATTTTTCCCATCCACTGAGTAGGTTACCAAATGACTAAAAAGTGGTTGGAAGTACTGTTGGGTATGATCCCAAAATAAGTATAAGTAAATATTAATATAGAGACAGTGACTATTTTTATTTCACTAAATGTGCACTGCTTAATAAAAGACAACACTAGTTGGCCCAGAGTTAGTAGAGGGTTTAAGCTTGCATGACACTAACCCTGATTTGATTCCAACACTGCACACGGTCCTCCAATTCTCCTCTAGATAAATTCATACCTTCTTGCTTTACTCAGAACTATAGAAAAAAAAGTTTTCTATTGGCTTTCATCTTTCTCATCTCGCTGTCCCTAGAATAATAGCCTGAGTCTAAGCAGTGCCTCTATGTACTTTATCTTTTTTTCTTTTCTTATGAGGAAAAATATTTGTGCCCCACTAATGTTCACCTCATATGTACCTATTTTGGACAACAGTACATATGATCTGTTGTCCAGAACAAAACACTTAAAAGTGAAAAGGTATATTTACAATTATTTCTTCATGAAATTATATTTTATGAAAACATGTATTCCTTTATGACAATTATGCTTTATGGCAACAGTCATAAAACACACCTGCCTAAGCAAATTCACAAGAATATTCATCCAATGTACAACAACAAAGTTAAAGTAAAGGTGAAATCAAGATGAAATCAAGGGGGAAACCAGGTTATAATATTTTGTTAAATTAGAAAAACCTTTATTCTCAAAGATTTTCTAGTTCATACCACTCAATCGCTCCTAAAAGTAAAAAACCTGCCTGTGGGGCCCCATATAACTTATGCAATGTAGTAAAAAAAAATAAATTAAAAAAAGAAGCTATGCATTATTATCCGTAGTTATTTTCTCTACCCTGAGGGACACAGTAGATCAGCCTCTGACCAAGAGATTGCTAAAATCCCTCTCTTAGAGAGATCTGAGAAACTTACTGGCTTACTATTCAGCCACTTTGATAATGTCTTTAGTACTTTCCCCTATGTTACTCCAAGTGCCACCAGGAGTGATTTCTGAGCACCTTCACATCTGAGAATCTGAGCCTGCAGTAAATCCTGAACACAGTTGGGTGTGACTCAAAATAAAAATTCAAAAACAAAACAAAATAAATACCTTTCTGTGTGGGATTTGAAAGATAATACAATAAGTAAAGCGCTTTCTTTCATGCTGCCATCTCAGGGTTTTATCCTTAGCACCACATATAGCCCCCAATTTTTTTTAAGGATTGATCCTTCACGAAGAGTAAACTGAGCACTTCTGGGTATGGCCCAGAAGAACAAAAAATATCCCCCACTTCCTTTTCACCATGAAAATCTCTATCCAATCAATAAATTGATCTCAATATTTGCATGAGCAAATCACAATGTTTATAAGAATTAATATACATAAAAGGCAAGTTAGAGCATGTTCATTTATTGTTAAAATACAAGCTCTCTCAATAATAATAAAAATAGCATTAAATCAGAACCAGAGAAAGGTTTTGATGTTTTATATTTTATTTTTTTTCACATTTCTCAATTTTTACTGAAGCATCATTACAATAGTCTAATAATAGTTTCACACATACAATGTCCCTAAACCATACTTACCACCAGAATGTTCACTTCCCTTCACCAATGTCCCAAGAATACCTCCCATTCCTGCATTTCTTAGTTTCAGTTCTATAGACAAAATCTCAGTCATTTGTTTTTTATCTTATTATTTCAGACTGAGAATTGGGAGTAAAGGGAGATATACCTGGTGGTGTTTAGGATTTATTCCTTTCTCTACATTCAAGAATTCCTCCCTAGAGGGCTTGGGGACCATTTGTGATGCTAGACTCTAAAGAAGTCAGCTGCATGTACACCAAGTGCCTCATCCACTGTAGTGTTCCTTCAGCCTCTGATTCTGAGATATAAAAACAAACAGAAACAAATTAGGAGCAGTACAAGATTATCATTTCAATAAAAAATTTTTATCACTGTTTCTACCTAGTGAGGAGGCCTGAAATTGGTAGTTGATAGAATTTAATTGTTATATCTAGAAAAATCAGCTCTACTTAGAAGCTACAGAAAACTATACCCAAGATTGTTCATTATGATAGTTATATTTTAAAGAAAAATGGAAAAAAATCTTCTCCTTACCTCATTCAACAAATATTAAATTGTCATCTCTTCTAGTTTTTTTATGCTTCTTAGTTTGTGTCATAGTAATATACAACAAAGGAAAGATATGATTTTTCCAGAACACTCAGACAAGGCAATAGAAAATTATATTTTGGAAAATGAGAGGCCAGTCACACTGAAGTCTGCCTCAGAGTCACTGTCTCAGGAGTAGGGTAATTATTAGGAACACTGAAATGGATCCTTCGAGAAGCAGTGTCTTGAGAGGTAGAAAATGAGAGGGCACAGGAAACATGAAATGTCTGTCTTTGAGTCAATACATTAGCAAATCTCTGACCACAGAGGTTCTGTGACTGCCAAGCAGAAGTGAGCAATGGGGGAAGGAAGGGCTGCCCCGATTACTGATTGACAACTTTCCAGGGCAGAACAGTCAAATTATTTAAAGGTACCTCAAGTGCAATTTGATTGCACATCCTCATGAAGTGTCAGTATAAATGATTCGCATTTCCTGGCCACCAAAGTGGTTGCAGAGCTGACCAGTAATCTCTTGTCTCGGAGGTTTTAACATATTTTAATTCAAATCAGCACCTCCTAGTGAGTCTGAAGTACTACATCTGATGAGTCCAGTAATTAAAGACCCACATAACCTTTGAGAAGCCACTTCAGATCTGTCTGCAGCTTGTGCTCAATTTACGTTTTCACTTGAGATAAAAAAAAATCTAATTATATGACCAACAAATAGTGTTATTTTTCCCCTCTTGGCAAAAGAACCCTGTGTTAAATGTCACCAATTATTTAACTAATCATAACTCTATCCATGCCAGGTCTAATCCCTTAAGAGCACCATCTACTCTAAGTTAAGGAGTTCACTTTTTCTTAGCTGTTAATGAATTTTTTTTCTTGATTCATCAAGTAGGACTAATGCTGCATATCACAGGAGAACTTTACATTAAAAATTATTAAAATTTTTACCTGGATAGACTATGCTTTGTTTTAAGTAGCAGCAACAAATTTGAAATTTTTATTTCAAATCCCATAGATTCTCATTAAAATTTTTGGCTTTTCACTTGTGAATTGATATTCAATGATTATAAAATTTTAGCTCTTTAAGATGCTTCATTTCTAAAGTTCTGTTCTACAAAATTGAACCTCTGTTAACAATGATATATTTATGTTTGTTTGTTATTTTGGTTGAGTAGCTCTTGCTTTGTGTTTTCAGACAATAAAATAAATAGCAACTACTAATTAAATAGGTATCTTCCTAATGCTCCATTTCCTGATATATTTATTTTATTTTTCAATCTGGGGCCATGGAGATAGTATTGGAGTTGAGGTAGATGCTTTGCATGTAGCTTCAGAGTTCAGCCTAAGAAGCCTATGAGTACTACCAGGGTGGCCTAGACTGTCCTTGACACTGGAAGTTCAAAGGAGTATTGCAATAACCTTGAATCTAACACTCTTCTAGGCCTGATTGATCACTCTCATCAGAAGTGGCCCAATCTCTTGAGCTCTGCTTAGTAGATATTTCCTATCACAGGTTATTAAAACATTAAAATGACTAACATACAAAAAATTTGCCTCACAAGCCTCAGCAGTTCTAAATAAAAAAAAAAAAACACATACTAATTTGAACATATGTTGCTTTGTAAAAATTAAAGACAATATTAAAATAATTATAACTGCTAACATACACATAATGTATTTAATGTTGTCTCTGTGCTAAACACTATACTAGGCATGATACACATGCTAATGTTATAATCTGTTCATTGCATCTACTTAACAATGTTCATTTATTTCTTCCTCTTCCTACAAGCTCTCTGAACCACTCACAACATTTGTCACTGTTTATCTCAATTTTTCAGGAAAGCTTATGCTGCTTTGCTTCTTCGAGACAAAAATCCAATTCACTATTAACATGAGAGGTGAAAAGCCCATCAAAAAGATATAAATATATTACAGTGCATGTATACCAGAGTGTTAGATGACTTCAAAATAATATTTCTAACTCTTTCTTTTGAAGTCTATGAAATAAGAAGGCCAGTAGCACTTTCTATTGTGAAGCCTGAAATCCATCAAATAAAAAAAGAATCAAAGGAGAAATGAGAAAAATATCTAACCCATCTTGCAGTTCATTTCCTTGCCATTTCTTGGTTTTTACTGCGAATGTCCTCAGGGTTAACATTTCTCAGCAGGCAATCCCTCTTTTCACACAATCAGCTTATTTTGGAGATTTTCCCCTTAAGTTTCTCTTGTTTCCTTACATGTCTCACCCTGTCAAAGAATAACTCAGAAATCCTCAGATGAAGCATGGCTTGACAAACTATAGCCCAAAAGCCAAATTCAGTCAGTCTTTACCTACTTTTCTGGGGTCTACAAGCTAAGACTGCATTTTGTTTGCTTGTAGTTATTTTTTTGCATTTTAAATAGTTAAAATGAAAGGAATATTTCAAAACAGAACATTTTAAGAAAACCCAAATCTGGGGCTGGAGAGATAGTATGGAGATAGGGCATTTGCATTGCATGCAGAGGACGGTGGCTCAAATCCCAGCATCCCATATGGTCCCCCAAGCCTGCCAGGAGAGATTTCTGAGCGTAGAGCCAGGAATGACCCCTGAGCGCTGCCGGGTGTGACCAAAACAAAAACAAAAACAAAAAAACAAAAAACAAAAACAAATTTAGTGCCTGTTAATAAAACAAGTAAAATCAACAAGTAATAACAAAGGTCTTTACAAACCTTACTCCCCTTCCTCTTTCACAACTACATGAAGAAGACAACAATTATATTAGAATAAAACAAACACAAAGGTGAAACTGCACTGAAAAGTACAAAAAACTTCATTAGAAACTGAAGAGGAGCAGTCACATGTTTACTATATTGTACATTCTCCAAGCTTGTAAGGCACCACTACACGAAGCATTATCACCTGAATCTCTGGTGACTCCAGTAGAAAGAGATCCCTGAGAAGACATGCACTCTACCCCCAAATTATGGGACTTTTATTGATTTCACCCCATAGAATTCTGGAAAAATATCTATGACTTGACCATTGAGAAACTATACAAGTATAGAGGCGGGGAGATAGAGGACTTGCAACAATCAGCACTTTGTCCTTGGTAGACCAATTTCCTATTTGTAAAGAAATAATATCCAAATAGTAATTCCAAGTAGCATCTTTGTCCATGTGCAGATTTAAGATGGTATGCAATCTAGCAAAGAGACATGCTATAGTATAGATTTGCCTGATATAGGTCCTCAAAGAATAATCAAATCAGACATGCAATTTAGTCTATTCTTGCCTACACAAGTGAACTGAGTCAGAGCCTCTCTCATTGATGAGTAAATCTCCTGTATGCATAACCAAAGATATGATCAGAATGCTTGGAAATCCTTAGTCAAGCCACACACTAGAAAGGAGAAATGCAGGCTGAGCTAAACTACCCAAATTAGTGACATGATTTTTCCAAAAAATTTGAGAAAAAGGTCAATACAAATAAAGATAATGACCAAAGAGACTTGATCTTGAAGAATTCATCTACTTTGCTGTGGCACTCTCAACAATGGATAAATTGTAAGGATAGAGAATAAGTAAAGTAAGTGTAGACTTGAACAACACTAGAAATCAAATGAATCCACCAAATAGCTACAAGATATTCAACTAAAATTAACTAAACATCCTGCTGATACATATGAAAAATACTTTCTCAGATCATGTGTTAGTCCAAACAAAAAATAGTTTAGAAAATAATGTCTTGGGCTGGAGAGATAGCACAGCAGTAGGGTGTTTGCCTTGCACGCAACCAACCCAGGACAGACAGTAGTTTGAATCTTGGCATCCTTTATTCGACTAAAAACAAAATAAATAAATAAAAAAATGTCTAAATATCAGCTATTTTTTTCTGAACACCAAAGGATGAAACAAAGTTAATTAAAGGAAAGCTGGAAAACTCACAAATTAATGGAAATTAAATAGCTGCTTGAATAAATAGTTGACAGTTTATCATAAAAAAAACAACGTGTTTCCATGTAAGTGAGAGTAAATTTATTTAAAAGAAAAGAAAGAAAAAAGAGTACAGAACAAGAAAATTTTGAAAATTATTGTATCTCACAAAAAGGTCATTAAGCCAATGTTAGAAGGTTTAGTAAACTATTGCTGCTAGTTGACCATTCAGTAACTTCATAGTTTCCAAACATTAGGTAGTTTCAGATAGACGCTGGTATCTAAATTGATGCTTTCCCATAGGGATGACAATATTAAACAAACAAAAAAAAAAACATGGTGTTGCAACAGCCAAGTAGTACAGGAATTTTTAAGCACTATTGTTGATACTGCAGCTTTGGGGGTGCCATTTTGGCTACCAGGGTTTCCTGAAGTACAAGAAGGCAAGAGGGTTGGTGCCCATACTCACTCCAAAATAAGTTCTAGTGAGATAGACCCAAACATCAGAATACTTGGAGTTTGGGTCAGATTGTTTTCTCATTCAGAGAGCCATGGAGGAGTAGTGAAGTAGGGCCACTGGCAAAGTGGCCATTGTAGGTGATGGATGCAGTAGGGAAGATACTTTATTCCCCTCTCCTCCTGAGATTGCCAGTTTTCAGCTGAATGGCCAGTGTACCTATCATTTTTAATGCCTTGGTTTACATCAAAGAAACTACTATTAATAACTAAATGTCAGAAAACTGTCTAACCTTAAAAACGTAAGAATTCTTAGAAATATACCAATATACCAATATTAAAAATAGAAGAATTTGAAAATAGAAATAATTTACAACTATAAGTCAAAAATCTTCCAATAAATAGGTGAAGGTACAGTAATTGAATTAAAACCATAAACATGCGCACGATGGCAACTTTGTTACCTAAATTAAAAGGTTTAAGATTAACAAAAATAAATAGCAGGAGAAATAGCATGGAGGTAGGGCATTTACATTGCATGCAGAAGGATGGTGGTTTGAAATTCCAGCATTCCATCTGGTCTCCTGAGCCTGCCAGGAGCTTTTTTTTTGTTTTTTGTTTTTGTTTTTTGGACCACACCCACTTGATGCTCAGGGCTTACTCCTGGCTAAGTGCTCAGAAATTGCCCCTGGCATGGGGGAGACCTTATGGGACGCTGGGAGATCGAACGCAGTCCTTCCTTAGCTAGATCTTGCAAGGCAGACACCTTACCTCTAGCACCACCTCGCCATCCCCCAGGAGCTATTTCTGAGCACTGCAGGGTGTGACCTAAACACCAAAAAAAAAAAAAAAAAAAAAAAAAAAAAAAAAAAAAAAAAAAAAAAAAAAAAAAAAAAAAAAAACCCACAAAATATATAAGAGAAAAATCCCATGATTCTATTCGTAAATCTTACCAACATTTAAAAAACTGTTGTCAGTCTTTCTGAAACACTTCCAAAAAGTTGGGTTAGCTTTACCCCAATTAGATGACCAGAAAATCATCCTAGGAGGCAAGGTGGAAAAAAATCTAATTTTATGAACAACAAACAGTATTATGCTTCACTCTTAGCACAATCCTTATATTAAGTGGCACCAATATTTTAGTAGCTAATCATAACTCTGGGCCTGTCATTGTTAAATCCCTTAACAGTTTCATTATTCTGAGTCAAAAATTCACTCTCTCTTAAATGCTAATAAATTTTTCTTGGAATCTTCAGGTATGGTCAAAGCACAGATCAAGGGACAACTTTACATGAAAATTGTTACCTGTACCACCCAGATTAAGATTTATACTTACAATGAACTCCAAGCCAAGACAATTTGTGGGAAAGTATGTATAACATTCTCTCAAATGGCATTTTATGCCTTTTCCACTCAGAGAATTCC
Organism: Crocidura indochinensis; assembly: GCA_004027635.1. NCBI lineage: Eukaryota > Metazoa > Chordata > Mammalia > Eulipotyphla > Soricidae > Crocidura > Crocidura indochinensis. The sequence goes on along the minus strand of PVKC010035356.1, from coordinate 700 downwards.
ATTTTCTTTGGAATATGTATGTCATCTTTATCTTTTCTCATAATTCACCAAATCTCTTTTAATAAAAAACTATATTGCTTTGCTAAAAGAAAAAATAATATAAAATAATAAAATAAAATGCTGTGTTTTAGATAAGATAGCAAAAATATTCATTCCAATGTATATTAGTTACAGTAGGTTAAAATATTTTATTTTCTCCCTTTCTGAGCTGTCATTAATGAGGACAATATTTCAGCTATTCAAGATGGCTTATCTATAGAACTCTACAATATTGTGCTTATATTTGACAGTGCTTTCTTGTACCCTTAAATATTCTAGGTGGGTGACTTTCATGTTAAATGTTTTCACAAAATTTGGGGTCAAAGTGGTGGCACAAGTAGTAGGGCATTTCCTGGCATGCACTAACCTAGGGCAGACTGTAGTTCGATCCCTCTACATTCTATATTGCATCCCTTACCCCTTGACCAATATATCCTGCCTACAACTGCTATAAAAGTCTTTATTAGGTCCGACCATTCACCTACCACCCTATAAGCAATGATGTAATGTATAGCGAATTCCCACAATAGTTACCTAGCTCATTCCAAAATTTTCTAAACTAGTTACAAAAATAAGTATGCAAATTGGGCCAGGGCCGCCACCTGAAAGATGTGTAACCCCAGAATGTTGGAATTAACTCCTTTGGCGTTTTTTGCATTAA
>PVKC010035354.1:0-13487 GCA_004027635.1 Crocidura indochinensis | reverse complement strand
AAAGAAAAGAAAAGAAATTCCTTATAATAGCTATCTGTAATCTTTTTCTTTAAAGTTTTGGACAGTGATGTCACTACTGAAACAAGTATAGAATACTGCATGGACTTTATAGAATACTAGCATACTGGTAGAGTATGTAGTCACTTTGGTGTTAATGAGGGTGGTAACATCAAGATCATAAATGTATCACAGTAAATATGTCAAATGATAATAATTATACTATGTATTTGTATGACTAGACTGAAATAATTTAAAAATAGACCAATAATTCTATAAAGCTAGAAAGATCATGCAGAAAATTAGAGCACATACTTTGTATATGGTATATATAGTTTCTAGGCTGCTTACTAAAACATATTTGATAACTATACACATTCATAATTTTTAATACAATATCCTTTCAGACTAAATTCTGAAGTTGTATAATTCTGACCATACAACTCGAGCATATATATAAACCGCATTTTTAAAGAGCTGAAGAAGATAAAATAGCATTCAATACATACGAGGCAATAATGTTAATCCTGGAAAATATTGTCAAAATTCTATAATTCCTAACAGAATCAAACAAGCAGTTTGATTCTCCAAATGGACTACTATGAGCAAGTATTCTTGTATTGGAGAGACAGATCAAAGAACTAAGAGCTTGCATGCCAAAGGCCCAAGTTCTTTACCCAGCACTACATGGTCCCTCTGGGCACCACTGGCAATGACCCAGGAGCACCTTAAAGTGCTCTCTCCCAGAAAATGAGAAGTATTCTTTCGGTAGTTTATAATTCATACAGAATTTAAACTTATTAAGTGAATTAAGCAGTCAAGACTCAAAATAAGCTCGATTCTTCCAAGGTAAGTGATTTTACTTTCAAGAAATTCCATACTCCCTGCTCTTCAGATTTCAATATTTTAATATGTAAAAAAAAAAATAAAGGCTCTGAATATTGACATAGTTTTTAATAACTTACCTATATCTTAAAAATTTACCAAAACGCTTAATTATATATACATATACATATATATATATCTTTACTGCTATTCTTCACTAAAACGGTTCCTATATTTACTCATAGTCTATCATTCTTAATCTAACCACATCCTACTTGTCAAAGTCAAAACAATGCACCACATTGTTTCATTTTTTTCTGTTCTCACTTCTCCCTCCCTTTTCTCATCTTCTGCTTTAACTGACCATATTAAAAAAATAGTATTATCTAAGAGACAAAACTGTAATAAATTACAAACACATAGTTTATCTCTCAAATGTTCTCAACAATAAGATGTTATCAACAATAAGAAAAACATGTTAAGAAAAAGCCACCTCACAAAAGTCAACTCCTAGGCAATAAAGCAGGGGTCCTCAAACTTTTTAAACAGGGGCCCAGTTCACCGTCCCTCAGACCATTGGAGGGTCAGACTATAGTAAAAACAAAAATTACGAACAAATTCCTATGCACGCTGTATGCATCTTATTTTGATGTGAAGAAACAAAACAGGAACAAATACAAAATGTGGCCCGCGGGCCATAGTTTGAGGACCACTGCAATAAAGCAACATTAAATGCAGGTATGTCTAGCTCAGGAACTCAGCTACAGTATCAGATCATCTATTAAACAATTAGCTCATCATTAAATGTTTTTATCATATTAGTTATATGCTTATTATCTCATTTATATAATCCTAATATTCACATCATACATATACATAAATACCAATCTATTAAGTCATAACTCACCTACACCAACCAAGATGCAATAGTAAGCACTCAAATAAGCAGCAACAGAAAAGCCAAATTGGTTCATTATGTGTTATGCATACTATTGATAGTAAGGACCTTTCATTATTCACAACTGCACTCTTTTTCCTTATTCTCATTGTGTAACAGGTCTAGTTAAATAATTTCCATTTACACTATAGTAAAAGTAAAAAATAAACAACAAAAAAGAACAATGAAGCTGTATTAGATTTCATAGGGCAGTTCAACATTACTACACATAGCAATATGTTGCCTCCCCAGCCCAACACAATAATCAATTTTCATGTTGACCTTAGCCAAGGAGAAAAATTACAACTGATGTTTATATAAATTAGTTATATATACTGTATAAAAATATAAAGTATTTTTAAAGTTGATATAAAAACTAAAGCTATTTAAGAAAAGCAGAAAAATATTCTGAAAATAATTGGGGAGACTTGGGACACACCCATCTATTCTCAGAAACCACATCTAGGTGATGGTTAGAGGACATAGGCAACATGAGGGCTTAAACCAGGTTAAACCACTTGCCAGGCAAGCAATTATCCCCATACTATTTGGCACCTATTCTTGAAATAAGTTTATCCAAAGAGTTGAGGCCAGAGCAATAGCACAGCAGGTAGGTTATTTGCAGCATTGCAGGCAACCGAACCATATTCAATCTCAGGCATCTCCTAGGGTCCTGCCAGGAGTAATTTCTGAGCACAGAGCCAGGAGTAACCTCTGTGCACCACAGAGCATGACCCCTCTCAAAAAATAAAAGTTAAGATGTATAGATATGTGTATTTCAGATCTCAGCCAATAACTTCCTTCCTAAGAATTCCAAATGTACCCTATGGCATATAAAATTATAGCCTATAACATAAAAAATTATCTGTTAGATTATTCCAGCAGTATCATTTACCTTCTATTGTACTAGTGTTAGGAAGACTGTAAAGGGATAAATGCTTGGGTTTTAAAATCTTAATGTAGGGCCGGAACAATGGTGGTGCAGCGATAGGGTGTTTGCCTTGGACACACATGCTGACTTAGGAAGGACCTAGGTCCGATCCTCTGGCGTCCCATATGGTCCCCTAAGCCAGAAACAATTTCTGAGAGCATAGCCAGGAGTAATCCCTGAGTGTCACCGGGCGTGGCCCAAAAACCAAAATAAAATAAAATAAAACAAAATAAAATCTTAATGCTATTTTATTATTACTACTAGTTAGGAAACTTCTATGCCCTACTTTTTAAATACAGGAAGATAGGGATAAGGCTATTAATATATAGAATATATATATTATATATATAGAATATATAGTATCATAGAAAAATTAATGTTTATAACACTGTTATTAAAATAAAACTTTAAAAAATAATAAAAAATAAAAGTTTAGGGTAAGTTGATGATGATGATGCTATCTGGGGGGGAGTCATACCCGGTGACACTCAGGGTTTACTCCTGGCTTTGCACTCAGAAATTGCTCTTGGCTTGGGGGAACCATAAGGGACACTGGGGGAATCAAACCGCAGTCTATCTTAGGTTAGCCGTGTGCAAGGCAAACACTTATGCCACCACTCCAGCCCCAATGCTATTATTTTTATAATTAAAGACCATGTCTTTTATTATAGCAATCACAAGTTAACAACTTGGTAAATGGACTAAGGGAAGTTAGCTATTAGCTATTTCTTTTTTGTTGTTATTGGTTTTCTTTTGGGGCCACACTTGGCAATTCTCAGGGCTAACTCATGGTTCTGCACTCAGTTTCTGCAGGTATGGTGGTGGTGATTTAAAGGACCATGTGGAGTGGTAAGGATCAAATCTGTGTGTAAAACAAGTGCCCTGTATTTGCTTTGGCAGCATTATACTAAAAAGTCAAGCACCCTACCCGCTGTTCTATCGCTCTGGCCCCAAGGTAAAAATCTATCATAGCATATAAATATATAACAGTAACCAACCAGATTATCATTGCTTTTTATTTGTAAAACTTTATGAAAACAAAAGAATGAAAGTACTGTTTCCCCAAAATTACAATTTTTAGCTAATCTAATACAATAATGTCATTATCAAGCATATGTGTTTTTACATAGAGCAAATAACTCTGAAAGATACTTATCAGTGAAATGTTTGAGTGGTGATGGATGACAACTGTCAAATAAGCTACAGAAGACTATTTGGATTTTTTTAGTTTGGGAACCACACCCAGTAATGCTTCTGGCTCTGCCTTCACGGGTCATTTTTGGAGGGCTTGGGGACCATTTGTGGTGCTGGGATTACCAGGTAAGTAAGCACTTTACCCACTGTACCATCTACCCAGCCCAGAACTATATCTGATGTAGAAAAAGTACAGCATTGTCTAGAGTCCAACTATGTTTAAAATACTTATTTACAGACACCAAATTCATAATCAACATTTAACATTAGCATATTTCATTTTTAAGTAATTATTTTTTACTGACATTTGTACTGATATTATAAAAATAATTACTGACATCAGTGAAAATTTTTCATAGGATTTATAACTAAAGTCTAAATTTTGAAATACAATATTCATAAAACAGCAACATAGTAATGGCATTGTGACAATTTATCCAATTATCTTTACTTCCCTTTGGTACCATTTGAATTCTTCCTATTTAGCTAGGTAAATTTTAAGTATATACACAAAAACTTAGGAGCTGAAAAATGAACTTACCACCAAATCCTACCATGTCAAAATAAAAAAAACAGCAACTTTAAAGTTCTTTTTTTAAAAAGTATATTTTATTTAAACACCTTGATTACATACATGATTGTATTTGGGTTTCAGTCATGTAAAGACCACCCATCACCAGTGCAATGTTCCCATCACCATTGTCCCAAATCTCCCTCCTCCCCACCCAACCCTGGCCTGTACTCTAGACAGGCTCTCCATTTCCCTCATACATTCTCATTATTAGGACAGTTCAAAATGTAGTTATTTCTCTAACTGAACTCATCACTCTTTGTGGTGAGCTTCATGAGGTGAGCTGAAACTTCCAGCTCTTTTCTCTTTTGTGTCTGAAAATTATTATTGCAAGAATGTCTTTCATTTTTCTTAAAACCCATAGATGAGTGAGACCATTCTGCGTTTTTTTTCTCTCTCTTGACTTATTTCACTCAGCATAATAGTTTCCATGTACTTTAAAGTTCTTATTAAAATAATTTGATTTAAACATTTTAAAGCTATACAACTATATATATTACATACTACTATATATTTATAATAACTCACATAGATTATATCTTAAGAATTATTCTTATTTAATTCTTATTTTTAAATCTTAAAATATAAAAATTAATCCGGGCTTATATTTTGCCAAGCTATGCCTTTCAAAAACTCCAGAATTTAGTCTCTAGTACTAAAATAATCCAAAGCCATTTAAAATAAGAAAGAACTTTTATATCAAATATCTCATTATCATTGTTTTATACTAATACATTATGATGGATATGACTGTCTTATCTACAACAGGATAAAATAAAACATTTCACCATCATTTTACTTGTCACATGATCATACACAGAAACTGCTACAGAGCTAAATATTAAAGTTCAGCGGTCACCTACCTCCAACTACTGGAGTCTTCTCTCTAACTTTATCCGCCTATTTTCCTATTTTCTTTTGCTTTTTCTCCCAAGGAAGGGGGCTAGTAATGATGGTACTGTAGTTGAAGGTTAGGGAATGCATTACACAAAATTATGGGGAGGGGGTATGAAAAGTTTTAGACTATGAAAGAACACAACATAACTAGGAATACTATTGATTTACTTGAGTATAAAATAAGTGAAAAATATGTACGTGTATGTTCTATGTAGAAGCTCTTCCTTCGTAGCAGCTAGCATGCGTTACTTGGCAATCTTCCTTGTTTACAGTTTATATTTCTTCAATCTTCATTTATAAGGAAAAAAGATACAGAAATGAACTGGATTCTGAACAAGATATTTAAATCCCTGCAAGTGACAAGTCCAGATTCATTCTCTGTAGGAGTAAAAGTTATCCCAAGTATTGTTTATCATTTAACCAAACACCAGAGGGCTTGGCATCTGGAAAGGAAACAGTCCCATTTTTTTAGGATAATCTTGAATTCAAATATTCTTACTCTAAGATAGCATTGTTCAAATTTTAAAACAGGCCATTCACTTCAGTGTAAAAAATAATAAAAACACTATCAACCCCAGTTACAATGTCTTCCCAAATCGGACACATCTAGAAAAATGCTGGTTAACAAATTAGTCTCTAAACATGCAATATTAATGAAAAAAAAAACACAAACGAAACATAACAGAAAAATATTATTTATGCTCAAGTTTAAAATGCACCCTAGCCATTTATATACTTAGTCACAACAGACAAAAACTTTACAATAAACCTAAAAGTTAAGCCCAATTCAGCATAACCATCAGAAGGCATTTTAAAAAACCCTAGCTTGAAATGTAATCCAACTTCAAAGTTAAGGGATTCATCCATACAGAATTCATCAACTTTGTCTCAACATTAACTTCAAATATTGAGTAATATTCCAGGAACACATCAGTTCACACAAAAAAGTAAAATAAAAATAAAAGTTTTGCAAGCACTCATCCACAGTTCCAAGTGTTACCTTTTTACACATAAGTCCAACAGTTGTCAACATTTCTATGAGATCTTTTTGTCATTCCATATTTACCACTCCTTTAAAAATATTTTTCTGGGGCTAGAGTCATAGAACAGCAGTAGGGCGTTTGCCTTGCATGCAGCCAACCCCGGAGAGTGCTGCCTGGTGTGACCCAAAAGCCAAAAAATAAATAAATAAATGTCTTTGGTTCTTCATTTCTTTTATAAACATGTGTTGCAGGAACTTCAAATATTACTATTTTATAAATATTACTATTTATACTAATATATACTATTTATATATATTTTTAAAATATTTATATTTTAAATATTAAATATATAATATTTTATATTTTATGCTATTTTATGTATTATACTATTTTATACTATGTAATTATAGACATGTTCCAACTGCAATAAAAATTCCTTAAAGCCAGGAATTATACCCCCAGAACAGAGAGTAAAGTGGGTAGGGTGCTTGCCTTACACAAGGCCAACCTAGATTCATTCCTTGACACCACATGTGGGGTCCACGAGCACCACCAGAAGTGACTGCATGAACAGAGAACCAGAAGAAAGCCCTGAAGAGAACCAGGTGTGGCCCAAAACCACCCCTAAAAAAATTATGGTCTTTCATGTATTTCACAGTAACATTATTAATCTGAGTGTTGTAAATTTATCAAAAATATGTTCGTCAACACTGAACAACTACAAACATAAATTTTTCAACATATTAAGTTTTAAAAATTACCAGGCAAAGTAAAGGAACCATGTTCTTTATAATATAAAATCAAAGGTTTTTTTTTTTTTTCCTGTATTTCTTACTAAGCTTACTGATTCCTTTAAACATATGACTCAGATACATTTAATGCCTCTGCATTTTCCAATTTTATTGTTTTTATTTTCTTTGGGGGGGTGGGACACACCCTGTGGTGTTCAGGGGTTACAACTCCTGGCTCTGCGCTCAGAAATCGCTCCTAGCAGGCACAGGAGGACACCATATGGGATGCCGGAATTCTGTCCTGAATCTGCTGCTTGCAAGGCAAACACCTTACTGTTGTGCTATCTCTCTGGCCCCTTTTATTGTATTTTAAATAAATTTCATTATTGCCAGATACAGTGCTCAGTTTGCAGAATCTGGCTAGACAATTCCAAGAGGAAATTTTAAGAAGGTTTAGGTTCTCTTCCAATCCTATGACTTAATATTGACAGTAATACTTATATTTAGCAATGTTTACATAATTATTTTCAACTTAGTTGGGTATCTGTATAATTTATAACTACATTCGTCATAAAACTATAATTTTGAACTTTAACCTAATTCAATTTTAACCTAATCACACTAAAAAGCATAGATAATACAAAACATGATCCAAAAAACAGTAACAGTCAACTCTCAATTATTCAAATATGAATGGCCTGTTAACTTCCTTATGTTATTCTAATAGTGTTTAATTAGGATATAAGAATTTATGCTAATAGATTCAAATACAATGCAAAAAAAAGATCTTTTGAGGATGGGGTAAAAAAAGACTATAAAAATCTTCCCAAATCACAAACAAACAGTGACTTTCATATTATGTCACTGACAATCTTCCACCCATTATTCACCTTTCAAAGAGTATAAGTGAGAGTGGACTGCATTTAACTTCGTGATAGTCAGAGATACAGATACACAGGCATGCAAACCATTCACTCACCACACAGTGCTTTTCACAGCCCTATTTTCAGTAGCCTGAGACCTAGGAGGGGAGGAGGACCAAGTCACTGTAGATTATCATATAAAAGGAAATTGAGAGTTGACTATAATTTACAGTTAAAGTGCAATGAAATACAATTACTCCTAGAGGTATTTATAATGTTTATGAAACTACTTCACAGTGATTTAACATGACCGCAAACGCTTTCTCTTTAATTTCTCAATACCTCAGGAAAATGGTGCTATCTAAAAGCTACAAAGATAGGTGAAAAGTAAAAATTGTTACAAATAATATACTATGATCATCCTTAGATTAAAGAAAAGAGCAGTTTTCCAGGACTCATCTTTAATGCTAGTTTCTCTAATCCCTTCAACCCAAAACTCTCTTCTTATATTCAGGTCATAATATCACTTATTTTCTCTTCGATTAGTTTCTTTCTTCTTATTGGTTCTTGCCTTATGACATATATCCAGCTAATCCTCTTCACACTCTAATCTTCATCGCTCTCTCCAATTACATTCTTCTCTTAATACCCTATGCAGAGAGCAACCAAATTGCGAATTCAGAACTGCTACACTTTCCATTTCAGCACTTGCTGCTACCTCACATCTCAGAGTCAATCACTGGAATTCAAAGTGCAAAGTCTAACTCACTATCCCATTGGAAATGATTTCTCCATTTCATGGTCATCACTTTGATGATTCCTCAGGACTGCAGATTCAAAATGCTCTTACTTCTTTCTACTCTCAATGTTATTCTACACCCTCCCTCCCCACTCCTGGTTTCTCTATTCTTCCATTCAATAAAATTTAAGTTACTATTTCATAATAGATAATAGGAAAGTAACTTGTATTTCATAACGGATAAAAGTAGCTTAGTATCTAATGAGAAAGAAAAACTATACAACTTAAATAGGGCAATGGTAATATTGAAGAAATAGTTCAAACAGCAGGAGCAAAATAGTTCAAAAAGCAGAATACAAAGATCGCCAGCAGATCATGGCCCCTTGAGCACTAAAGGTGTGGCACTGGTAGTCACCAGCACCACTAGGTTCCAAGCAGCACTGCAATATGTCACCAGTCCACACACAGCAGGCCAAGAATTATATGAATGGTTGTCCCAGGGCTCCTGGAAACTGCTTGGAAGTCCCTTTCCCAAATAAAGAAAAAGAAGAAACTAAAAGATGTAGACAATGGTGGTTGGAGACAAGAATACAGCGGATAATTCTCATGCCTTACACATGGTCGATCCTGGTATGACCCCCAGCATCACATAGTCAGTCTTTCAGCCACTGCCAGGTCAAAGATAGGAGAAAACCCTGATCACATCAAAGTATGACCTAAATTCTCTACTCTAATACAATTATTAGGATTCAATACAGAATGGTAGAACTGGAATTCCACGATGAGGAAATAACATAAAACATCAAGTAAATAGAAAGTTTGTGCTACCTACCAAGAGTAACAGTCATCTTTGATTAACAAGAGTTAGAAGCATCTAATACAATCTCCACGGGGGGAGGGGCATTTGAGAATCATCAAGTGGAAAGGAAGATGCTAACTAGGTGAATTTTGTAGTGTCAGATATATTCAGAATACTATACTTAAGATATTATTCTTAAGATAATCACAAAAGTCATTCAACGAATTTGGAATTTTTTTCTGTCACAAAAATGAGCCTGTGAACTGACTGAAGCTAAGAGTTTCTCAAAGAAAGAAACAAGCAACTGGCAAACAGGACAAAGAGATATTATTTATTCTAATCAAAAGAGATAATTAAACTAAGGACAATGGAAAGGAAAGGAATGGAACGGATAGGAAAGACTACATTAAGCACATATTTCTTAAAACATGCTGGAGGAATGTGGTATCTTGAACAAAGAGAATAAGAAGTAGGTCTCTATCTTAAATAATAAATATTAAAAAAAAAAAAAGAAAAGTATTCCTTGGGAGATAGTCCTATTAGGAAAGTTGGAAAGAAGAAAAAAAAAGAGAGAAGATAATATAATTTTAGGGCTCACTTGCTTACCGAGCAGGAAAAAGCATGCACTTTTAATAATAGTATTATTTTTAAAAATCTGGAGAAATAACAAGAGTTAGGAAGAGAACTAGGAAAATATTTCACCAAACTGATAGAAGTTGCAAAAATGGAAATAGTAAGGCTGGAGTGGTAGCACAGTGATAGAACGTTTGTCTTGCACGCTACTGACCCAGGACAGACCTGGGTTCGCTCCCCTGCGTCCCATATTCCCATATGGTCCCCCTCACCAGGAGCAATTTCTGAACACAGAGCCAGGAGTAACCCTTGAGCTCTTCCAGGTGTAACCCAGAAACAAAACACACACAAAAAATGTGGCTTACAAGTGCCTGATCATTAAGAAAGTTACTCACCAACTCTGTGACTCTGACTGGTACTTACCTAAGTTTTAATTCCTTAGAATTTCAAAGCCTAAACCCTCAATTACACAATAGTTAAAATTCTCAGAACTGTTAAAAAATTTTAAATATATTTTGGTGACAAAACAAAATTTTTTTCTCTTTTAATTTTTTTATTTTTAATTATAAGAACAATGATGCAAAGAAAGAGAAAAAGAATAAATTTACAGTGGAAGGACAATCACCCATAAACTGAGTTCTCAGAAGAAATCCTCTTGCTGACGCCTAAATTTTGGACTTAAAGTCAAAGAACATTAAGAAAAATAAAACAGAACCCATGTACAATTACTTTGTCCACAAGTCCCCAGATTGTAGTACATTATAACATTTCTTAGCAGTACACAACGCAATCTAAAGCCATGAAATTTATGTGACTCCTTAAACATTGAAGGCATAATATTTTCATGCACATGCATATTAGCTTAAGTTAACATCAAAAGTTTAAGTGGTTTTTTTTTAAGGTTTAGAGTCAAGGGGGCACAGTATAAACGGTGTTAAGAGTGGCAAATACTGTTTGCATAGGCCCACCAAAATATGGGGGACATGGAAAGGAAAAGCCTTGGCCTAAATACAAGGAGAATCTACCCCCAAAGTTTCCTGGCATAAGACCAACTCTAGGCTCCAGGCAAACTAGTTTGTTCAATTCAAGTCATTGTCTGTAGTGCCAATACAGTTTTATTTTTCACGCAGTCTCTATTGTTGGCATCAGGTTTCTGTATTAATGATCATATCCTACATTAAAGTCAGGCTGGTGTGGAGCATCCTCTCGTTTCACCTCACAATTAAAGGGCAATGCAGAAAGCCCTGTTCAGTAACAAAACAAAATTTTAACACAGCAAAAAAAAAAACTAATAACAGAACAGAAAAATGCCAATGATTTTTGCATAATGTTATTAAAAGTTATTTCTTCAAAGATTTTCAGATGCCAGAGAGACTGTCCTTGCTTGGCATAAAATACAGCCCACCTAGATTCAATCCTCCATTCTTCATAGCACCATCAGAAGCCCAGAGCACATTGCCAAAAGTGAGCCTTGAGTACAGCTGGGTATAGCCCAAAAAAGCACATAATAAAGGAAACGATTTTCAGTACAGAGAGAGAACTACACTTAAAAGACTAGAAGTTAAAGGCACCTGTCGAGTGAGGATAAATTTTTTGTCTGTAGAATATTTAGAAAAATGCCATTGATTTTAGTCTTTGTCTTTTATATCTCCTATACTCATCTTATTCCAAGTCTAATACCTGGTCCACATACAGATATAAAGCAGATATATGCTGAACATGAGAAAAGCACAGTAAAAAGAAAGGAAAGTAGGAAGGGAAGATTGTAGATCAATAAAGAATCTTAAAGCGGAGAGATAGCACAGCGGTGTTTGCCTTGCAAGCAGCCGATCCAGGACCAAAGGTGGTTGGTTCGAATCCTGGTGTCCCATATGGTCCCTGTGACAGGAGTAACCCCTGAGCACAGCCAAGTATGGCCAAACAAAAGAAACAAACAAACAAAAAAAAATCTTAAAAACTAACAAGTAGAAACATGAAAATCCAAATTAGCCTTGGAAAAGAATGAAAACAAGTGCTTTATTCTTTGACAGAAAACAAATGTCAAAATGAGTAAGATGATATAGGAGGGTGATGAGATGAGAGGGTGAGACATCCTCTCATCTTTAAGATGAAATAAATCACAAGAAACAACATCTACCTTGTTGGTGTGCGTATGAGAGGTCACACACCTGTGGCTCTCTACTCAGAGGTCACACTTTGCAGTACTAGGGGAACACATGAAGTGCCAGGATTCAAATCACTGTCACAGCCACGTACATACAGGGCTAGTGCCTTAATCTCTCTCAAACCCAACATCTACCATCTTGATAAAAGAAACAAAAGTTCTAGCACAAAGGATTCCAAAGCAACCAGAAATATAAGGAAAATAATTTTGTGGAACATTTTTCCCATATATATTCAGCTTTTTTGTGAAACAAACACCCTCTCATATTTCATAAATTATTAACAAGACAGCAGCCTCATTTGCAGCTCTTTCCTATTACCTACATGGAATATTCCTTTGAGAGCTACTGTTTCCTCTTTCTACTATGTTCACCTCGATTTTAATTTCATAGTCAAATAGTCTATGAAGCTCTGTGATATTCTACATACCCACCAGGTAGTTACTATCTCCTCTAGGCTACTTTTGTTCTTGTCACCCTGATTACTTAATTAGCTGTTACATATTGCAAAACATTTTTATTCCAGTAAAAATCCTATAAAGGGACTAGTATCTTCCTCATTTTCATTTCTCCAGCACCTAGTATATGGGTTTTTAGTCCTTTTGTTGTTATTCTTTGGTAGACCTGAAATAAAGTGATTAAATAACATGAGCAATCTCTCTTAACAAAAAAAGAAAAAATAATTACAGAAAACAAAGTTAGTGTTCAAATAGGTATCACTTAAATTTGTCTTCCCCAAGGCTGGAAAGAGAGAACAGGAGGCACTTGCCTTGCATGTTGGCTGACCCAGGTTTGAATACCCAGCACCACATATGGTCCTCCAAAAACCACCAAAAACGATCCCATAGCATCTAGCTAGAAATAAATCGCAAATACTGCTGGTTGTAGCCCCAAAGAAGAAATAACTAACCTTCCTTCCTTTCTAAATACCTTGCATGTGACTGAGTCAGGTTCAATTCCCATCATCCCATATGGTCCTCCTGATGCTGCCAAGAGTGATCCCTGAGCACTGAGTCTGGAGTACCCTTGGAGTACCAATGAGCGGGGCATTCACATACACACAAAAAGACAGTCAACCTTTGATTATAAACAGGAAGAAGAGTTGGGTTAAAAAGAAAAAAAAAAAACTGTTTCAGGGGCCAGATAGCGTTTGCCTTGCAAGCAGCAGATCCAGAATGGACGGTGGTTCGAATCCCTGCATCCCAGTCAGGGGCAAGATTTCTGAGCAGAGTCAGGAGTAATCATTGAGCACAGCCAGGTGTGACCCAAAAACCAAGAAAAAAAA
>PVKC010035353.1:0-13482 GCA_004027635.1 Crocidura indochinensis | reverse complement strand
ACCTTTTGCATGAAAGGCAAATGCCTTACCTCATGCTATCTCCCGGGCCCCTATTTTTTCTTTTTTTAATATATTTTATTTAAACACCTTGATTACATACATGATTGTGTTTGGGTTTCAGTCGTGTAAAGAACACCACCCATCACCAGTGCAATGTTCCCATCACCATTGTCCCAAATGTCCCTCTTCCCCACCCACCCCCCGCCTTTACTCTAGACAGGCTCTCCATTTCCCTCATACATTCTCATTATTAGGACAGTTCTAAATGTAGTTATTTCTCTAACTGAACTCATCACTCTTTGTGGTGAACTTCATGAGGTGAGCTGGAACTTCCAGCTCTTTCTCTTTTGTGTCTGAAAATACCCTGCTCATGGATTGGCAGGATTAACATCATCAATTTGAATTCTTAGCACTACATATAATCACCTAAAGCACTGGCAGAGGCCACACCTAAGCACAAAATCAAGAATAGCCCCAGAGCACCATTGTCCAACCCCCTCCATCCACCAACCATCTCATGCTCAAGAAAAAGAATTTCTCAGTAATTTCTTTGGATTCTCTGAAGAGTGAGTGTTGTTGATGAAAAACAATTTCCTATGACACTCTCAATATCTCTGCACATTGCTTAAGTAGAGCTCCTACTGCCCTTTGTTCTGATCTGTCTTCTCACAGATATTTGTAACACCAACCAGCTTGAAATAAATATAGTGTGTCTGCCTCCAGAAAAAAAAAGGAGGAGAATTGGTTTACTCAAACTCTTGGTCATGTTTAGTGTGTGAAATAAAAGTTGAGCATGCTTACTGCTCAGGTCTCTTTCTTTCTCTCTCTCTGTCTGTCTCTTCCCCAAATGTGTTTTGTGCAGTAAAGCATGATATATTTCAGATTCTCCAAATTCAAGGTTCTTTTCTTGTTAACAACCCCACCACATTCATAGTTATCTTTTGTCCTTTTCATGGCAGCCCTACGAATTGGTTCACAAAAAGTGCCTAGATTAAACAAGGAATATAACTCAAAAGGAAAGCAATAGAGCACTTGCTTTGCATATTTAAAGACCTTGTTAGATCACACCACACACACACACACACACACACACACACACACACACACACACTAAGCATGTGACTTTTACTTTACAATGACTCAGAACTTTCTACATTTCTAACCACATCCTTGAAACCCTGGTAGCTAATCTGACCTCTTGAAACATGATAAAAATCTTAAACCTTGGGTAATTACAAAACACCTTTATCTGTCTACTCAGTTTTTCCATCAAATTGACTTTTTTTTCAAGTGGGGTGACTGTGTAGCTTCTAGGCATGTGGCAACTTCCTGCATCATCTTGGGGTGCCATCCCAAAATGGCATCCCCCAACTCTACTAACTCAATTTACAATAGTATGAAATCTCAAGGATTTAGCTGCGAACCTCTATGTGTGTATAATTGTCATTAACCCCCACAACCAAAATTTAGTCCATTATACCACCAATAATATTAATTACTCTTTCCTTCTTCTCCCATTTTCCCTCCTCTGGTAATCATCAGAGTTTCCACAGTCTATTAATTATTTTTCTGGGTTTTGTCACATTTTTTGCATTTCTTACTAGATTATTCCTATAGTTGATGTACTATACTTTATATATCCCAATAGCTACAAGGAAAAGCAAGCACACAGAAAATTATTACATTCTGATTACTGTATACGTTCATATTAAGCCTATATAAATGTACCAATTACTCCCTTTTGAAAATAAGGATAAAAATATAAAAACAATCAAATAAAAATTAAAATAAGAAAACAAATAAACATATAATACCATAGATTACTACAAGCTCCATTGATGAATAAGGTCCATTACCCTTAAACAGAACTTGCACAGAACTTTTTTTTTGGTATGGGGCCACACCCTGTGATGCTCAAGGGTTACTCCTGGCTATGTGCTCAGAAATAGCTCCTGGCTTGGGGGACCATCTGGGGCACCAGGGATCGAACCAAGATCATCCTGAGTTAGTCGCATGCAAAGCAAACACCCATCACTGTGCTATCACTGCCACCCAACTTGAACAGAACTTTAGTTAAAAGTAATTTCATAAGCACTCAGTTGAAACATTTGTTGAAAACCAATATAACAAACAAACATTTGCTTCCTCCCCTATAGGTCTCTGTAAGAGAATATTAAATTACAGAACAGGAAATATTAAATTACAGAACAGGAAGTAAATTACATAAATTCTCTGGCTATCATATCTTTCCTTTTATATTGTTTACATGGTATTGAAGTCTGTTTCAGATGCTATGGAGGCATAATAAATTATTATCCAAATACACTGGAATAAACTAGCAATAAATCATGATCACAGATACCCTGGGTCAGGAACTTGGATTGGATCAGTTGGGACAGCTGGTCTCTGCTCTAGAATGTCTGTAGTCTCAGATGGAAGACTTAAAGGCTGGTAGCTGGAATTAACTGAAATCTTCTTCACTCCTAACTGGTGTTTGGTAGTGGCTGTCAGCTGGTGGCCTTGGATACACTCCACATCTACCTCCCTACATGATATAGTTTTTACTTCCTCACAGCATGGTAGCTGAATTCTAAGGGCATGTGTCCTGAAAGAGTGAACAGATGGAAGCTGAAACCTTTTTAGGCCTATCCTTGGAAGTCACAGAGCATCACTTCTGCCACATCAATTAATCAGAGGAAGCATGGCTGTCCAGATACTAACAGTGAAATGATATACTGCCATGTTCAATGGAAAAAAGTCACAATTTAAGAAACAGAATTGGGATTTGGATATGTTATATTGGTGTAGTCATCTTTGGAAAATACAATCTACCAGAGTGTATTTGTCGCGAATTCTCACAATAATTCAATGAAGCAGATGCTTTTCTATTCTTTATTTTACATATGGAAAATGGAATTCAGGCAAGTTAAGCAACTTGGACAAGATAACAGCACTGGTGAGCCAATACCCACCCTTGACTCCTGAGCATCCCAAACACTTGGATTATGAGAAAATAAAACAAAGTAAAAAAATTATATTTGAGTTCTGTTTAGAGAAAGAGTATCTCCTCCATAAGACAAGAGTATTTCAGTCTCTACATAGACCAACAATTTTTCTGTTTTTTTAATATTATAATAATTTTTATTTTGACCAAAGTGGATTACATCTTTCACAGTAATATTTTAGGCACACATTAACATTGAATCAGGGGATTCCCATCACCAAAGTTGTCCTCCCTCCACCCCCGTTCCCAGCTTGCATCCCATATTCCCTGCCTTTGCCTCCCCACCCCAGGCTGCTAGTATAAGTGGTTCCCTCTGTGTCTAGCTTGTTGTAGATTGGGTATCGATTCTTTTGTCATTGGTTTTGGATTTGGTGTTTAAGTCCAATCATTTTTGCTACTACTTAGTGATCATACAACTGTTTGGTCTTGGTACCCTCCATTATTTCCCCCTCAATTTGAGAGGCAGAGCAAGATGGTTCAAGTTTCATGGTTCTAGTTGAAGAAAAGAAAAGCAATAAAATGGGGTAAAAATCAAATAAGCCGAAAATGGGTGGAGTCCTTAGAGGCTTTCAACATCAGTTTGAAGGAAGAGAAACACTACAACAATACAAAAAGAAAAATCAAGCAAGAAATCTAATGAGCGCTACAGCATTAAAGACAAGCACCATATAACCACGGTCCTTAAATAAAAAACAAAATAGAACACAAAAAAATGAAAACAATAATAACAAATCCAAAAACCAAACAAAAATAAAAAGTAAATAAACAAATAGAAAAGTTATTGTGTGCTGTTTTTTTTATTCTTTTCCGCAAAGGCACAGTAAATATTGGGAAAATTAGAGAGGGAATTCCCTTGACCTAAGAGATACAGGGTTTCTCAGCCCTTGAAATATACTGTCATGGGAATAACTGCAGACTCCTTGCATGTTCATTTACTCTCCCCTAGATCCTTTTGTGGTATATGGAAGACATCTGCTACGTCATGGGTGATAAAATCAGACCTCTGTATCTAGAGATCTTGGTATCTGCACAGGTCAAGGAATGGAGCTTATGAAGAAGTCTTTCTGGCTCTTAATCTGCCTAATTTATCAGACCTCTTTCTCTGATACTGCAATGTTTAACTTAAGGCACATAATTGAAATATCTGCACTTTGTGTGCCTGGAGAAATAGTAAAATGATTAAGTGACTTGCTTTGCATGAAGTCAACTCCAGTAAGATTTCTAGCACCATATCTGGTTCTCAAGAACCTCCAGGAATAATTCCTGAGCCAGGAGTAACTCCTAAGTACTGAGCCAGGGGTAGCCCCTAAGTGCCATGGATGTTCCCATTCCAGAACAGAAAATTCTTTTAATTTTCAATTTTTTTTAAATGTTTCCATGTTACCTTTGCTTCTGAGATTGTATTGGTAGAAGTACAGATAGCACATATTAGTAACATGACTAAGATCTTCCGGCATTTAAACAGGTTTAAATCTTGGCTCTAGAACTTGTTATGATAGTCACCATATTATTTGATTTTGCAAAGCTTCTTAACTATTTATATGGAATGATAGTATGCTTTCAGAACCTGGAAAATATGAGGTATATTCCTTTAAGAAAATATAAGCAAATTTCTAGCTCATTCTCTTGCAGTTCCCTTAGAAATTTGGAAGTATTTCATGAATTCTTAGAAATGAACACATATGGCCAGAGAGATAACATGGAGGTAAGGTGTTTGCCTTGCATGCAGAAGGTTGGTGGTTTGAATCCAGCATCCCATATGGTCCCCGAGTCTGCCAGGAGTGATTTCTGAGTCTGAAGTCAGGAGTAACCCCTGAGCACTGCTGGGTGTGACCCAAAAACCAAAAAAAAAGAAAAAAGAAATGAACCCATGTTTGTTTCCCACCTTGAACTGCTGCTTCTGATCCAGGTTCCACGTTGGTGGGCAAGATCAAAAAATTATATGCGTAGTCAACACTGCTAAAGTTAAAGATGTTCCCCTATGAAAAGACTGTCTCCTAAGAAATCAGAAATCTCATAAAGAAAATATACAGGTTCCAGTTTATTTTCTTTAACCATTTTACTGAGTTCACAAATACACAGAATATATTTTGCTTTTGCAAGCAATTTCTCTCTCCTTTCACATTGGCCTTTGGAGTCAAAGTCTTTCTATTCTCTTCAGCAAACATCTTCTTCAACCACACTTTTCTTCCTCAGCAAAAGAATGCAAAAATATGCAAAGAAATGCAAAAAAAAAATGAACTTCTGTGGTCCCTTTTATCTCAGTCTGTCCAATCTGATAGATTCTCTCCTCTGTTCATTGCCCTATATGACCTCTCTTCTATACTTTCTTCTTTTATTTCCCTGTAATTTGTTCTCTTCTCTTGTCCTTTCCTTTTTCCTCTGTTCTGTATCAATTATGGTACAAAGAGGCAAGAGTTGCTTTCTGTTAAGAGAGCAATTACCCTCATTTGCTTACTCTAGACACTTGAATTTTATTATTCAAATCTTCCCAGAGAAATATGAGAATGTGACCTTATCAGAAAAATGTCTTTAGGTAGGCTTCAGGAGAAAAAAATAAGTTTTTTTTTATTTTGTTTTTTTCTTGTTTTGGGACCACATGGGCAGTACTTAGGGGTTACTCCTAGCTGTGCACTCAGGTAACACTCCTAGCAGTGCTCGGGAACCATCTGGGATGCCAGGAATCCAACCCAGGTTGGCTACATGTAAGGCATGCACCTTATCTGCTGTACTATTTCTCTGCCCCCATATAATCTCCAATTTTTTTTATTTTAAATTTTAATCATTGAGATGACTTAGACTACATAGTGCAAAACCAATTCTGTATAATTCCTGGGCCAATAATTCAAGCAGAATAAGCTACAAATAGCATTCAATGGACATCTGATAATAATTTACAAGCCATTATCACTAAGGCTTTTGAACAAACCTTTGGTGGGGAGGAAGTACCCTGTCCTGGACCTATGTGCATGCATGGCCTTCCATAGCCCCATGCTGAGTCATGCTCTCTCAGTTTCACATCAACTAGGCTGAAATGGCTGCTTTCTCATGCCCCTTATAATGACAATTTTCTAATACTGTCTCTATCAGTAATTATTCAAAGCTCCCTTCTCATTCAAATTTCTCATCAGTTCCACTTGTCAAAGGTGGAACTCCAAATACATTCCACAGACTGCCATTACTGACTACTTGCTGCCAGAAATAGCACCTCAAACTCTATATCCTGTGCCTCTGCAAAGAAGTGTTGTATAGCTCCAGGCTTTTTGGTGGGAAGAGAGCTACTTCCCAGTTTGGATACTATAAGAAAAGCTTCCCTTGTTTTCCAGATTTCTGACGCTTCCTGTGTTTCCATGGCAAACTTCCCTCCTGGATACAGCTGCTAAGGCAGGCTCCAGAGGGGAGAACTATTTAACCATTGTGTCTCCACTGTGTATATTTTTACATTGCTTTTCTATTCTCTCTGCATACTACATTTCCTTTACTTGTTTCTTTTTGTTGTTGCTGTTGTTTATTTTTGAAGAGTGCGATGGGAACCCTTCCAAATGGTCCTCAGAAGCCATGTAGGTCATTCCCTGAGATACTAGGTCAATGGAGCTAGTGATTCAGTTTAGGTACCAAGGATGCAATGTTGCTTATGCCCTGTTATGCCAGAAAATCCCAGAGCTATTTCTGCAGGAGCCTCCAGGACTACACCAGGCCTTGATTGGGAGGCCAGATGATGCCAAATATTGAAGTAGGCAGGGCACCTGCAAGGCTTGCATTCCAACTTCTTTACTCCAGCTATCCTTGTTTCCTTTGTTGCTTTGTTTGCTTTTGGAGTCACACCCGGAGATGTTCAGAGGTTACTCCAGGCTCTTCTCTCAGAAATCATTTCTGATGAGCTCAGGGGACCATATGGGATGCTGAGGATAGAACCTGGGTCAGCTGCATACATGGCAAGTGTTTTACCTTTTGTTCTCTCTGTCCCGAACCCAATTCTCTGTTTAAGTGCCTTCCCACTCCCACCTCAATACACATATATTTAACTATTTTTCATATGTACTTTCAAACATGTGATTATTCCTTAACCCCTGAAAATCCTACTCTTTTGGCAAAAAAAAAAAAAAAACTTTGGATTTATAGCAATGTCACTAAAAAAAATTAAAAAAATAAAGTCTAGTCTATCTTAGTTGTCTTTGACTGAGCACAACCTTCATCTCCACTAGGTCAGCTATGAAAGTTACCTGCAGCTGTGTAAAATGTGTGTAAACAAGAGAGGGGTTTTTTTGGCATTTTGAAAACATATTTTTATCTTTTTCGGGCTTTGAATCACATGTGGCAGTGCTCACTTTTGGCTACGCATTCAAAAGATCACTCCTGCTGGAGATGAAGGGATCAGAAAAGCAGAAAGGGTGTAGGTGGGCTACATATAAGGCAAGCACCTTATCCATTGTACTATCTCTCTGGTCACTTGAATATAAACTTATATGCAGAGAATGGAAGGACTGGAGTACTGTTGTTGTCCCAGCACCTCTTTCCCAAGGCCATGAGATCAGTCAGCTTCCTCCTGAGTCTTCCTCCTTTGTTTCTCAAAACAAGCTCAGAAATGGCAGAGGAAATGGGCTCTAAACAATAAATGACCAAATGTTATCTATTTACCAAAATAAGCTAAATTGAAAGAAATTTAAGTGAAATAAGCTAAATTTATTTTCTCAGAATATCTAGCATCTAAGAGTTTCCCCCCCAAGTAATGCCTACCCTTTTGTGACCCCCATCCCCTTTCTTCCAAGCTGCTTTGAATTCTAGAGACTGCCTTCTAACAAATCCAATATGACAGAAGTGTTGGAAGGTGACTTTAAAGAATGAATTTGAAAACAATTATGTTTTGCCTTCCTTTAACTTATCTTCCTTTTGCTTTCACTTTTATAAATCAAGATTTATAAGCCATCCCATAGAAATAACTGTATGAAGAAACTGAAATCTTCCATCCAAAAACTCCTTTAGGACCTAATTCTGCCAATGGTACTGATGATCTTGGAAGACTGTTGCTCAATCAACTGTGTGATCCATCACACACCTGGGGATATTAATGGCAGGAAATGCACACTTGTGAATGTTGTACATTGTATGATTGTAACTCAATTATGAATAACTTTATCTGTGTGGAAAAAGAACAACATTGTAACCGGGGTGTTTAAATAAAAAATTAAAAAAAATAAAACATAAAAAAACTGGAGGGCACCAGAAAGATAGCACAGCCGTAGGGCATTTGTCTTGCATGTAGCTTACCCAGGATGGACCTGGATTCGATTTCCATCATGCCATATGATCCCTCCAAGTCTGTCAGGACTGATTTCTGAGCACAGAACCAGGAGTAATCTCTGAGTGCTGCTGGGTGTGACCCAAAAACAAAAACAAAAACAAAAAAAAAAAAGACTGGAAATGAAATCAATTCACTATTCAAAGTAACCAATTCATGGGGCCGGGGGAGATAGCACAGCGACGTTTGCCTTGCAAACAGTCGATCTAGGACCAAAGGTGGTTGGTTCGAATCCCAGTGTTCCATATGGTCCCCCGTGCCTGCTAGGAGCTATTTCTGAGCAGACAGCCAGGAATAACCCCTGAGCACAGTTGGGTGTGACCCAAAAAGCAAAATAAAAAAAAAAAAAAAGTAACCAATTCATACCAATTTTACAGCTTTTCCAGATTCTGAGAAGTACAGTTTTTCAGAGTTCTGAAAGTCTCACGTTCCAGTTAATACTCAGTTTCCAACAATCCCAGTGGTTGCTCACCATAAATCTAGGCTCAGGTTGAGCACACTGAATGCAACCTTCTGAGAAATCCTGACTCAAAGAGCCAAGCAAAGCTTATACCCTGCCTCTTGACATAAGCATGATAAAAATAAGTGATCCTTTTAAATTATCATACTTTAGGGGAATGTGTTAGGCAACAATTGAGATCTAATATATTCTTCAGTACCTAATAGACCAAATGTTTGAGAGAAAGATTAAATCAGCCATTAAAAAAAATAAGAAACTGCATTTTTCTTGTGTCTTCATGAGATGAATTAGATTAGCAACCCCACTGGAAGTGCACTGTACTTCTGAGCAACTGATTCAAGGAACACAGTTTTCATAAAAAAATATGAAGAATTATATATGACCCTATTTTCAAGGAGTTATACCATATTAAGAAACCAGACAATCATCTGATGAAAATCAAAACTTGCAATCACAAATTTAATCTCCCTCTTGAAGTATCTATACATAAACTAAGTGAATGTTTCAAGTCATACAATGATTTTGCCCTGCAGATAAAACCAGAACTGAGATTCCTCCTTAATTCAAGAATAAAGTGAGTGTATATATACCATATATATTCTAAATATAGCCATATATGTATAAATATATTTATATACATGTATTCTCTATACAAATGGTAACTTCCAATTATCTTTTGTCACTAAAAATTTCACTTCATTTAGCCCATTGTCTACCCAGAGATCAGCTCCATACTACTCAGACTGGCACTTAACAAATGCTAGTTGCAGAATACAAAGCCTGCAATTATATTAATATCCTGGCATTTTTCATGGATACATCTCTGTTTAGCATAAACAATGGCCAAATTATTAGTTTCAGATACCAAAAAATATACCACATAGATGCTCAAGTCTCAATTTTATCTCAATTGAAATAAAAATAAAAGAACAGCTATAAATACTTGTGTAGTTCTCAGACTTGCTGGCATTTTAATGGAATAAGCCTTATACTGTAACACTAAAAGGCACATGAGGCTGAAAGGATTCTTATTCTCACTTGGTAAATTAGAAAAACTCAAAGTATAAATGATTACTCTAAAGTATATCACTATCATTCTAAAACAGACATCTCCAAATAATGAGTTCTCCTTTTTTTTGTTTGTTTGTTTTGGTTTGGGTTTTGGGGTCACGCCCGGCAGCACTCAGGGGTTACTCCTTGCTCTATGCTCAGAAATTGCCCTTGGCAGGCATGGGGGACCATATGTGATGCCAAGATTCAAACCACCGTCCTTCTGCATGCAAGGCAAACGCCTTACCTCCGTGCTATCTCTCTGGCCCCAAATTCTCCTTTCTTTTCTCTATCAACAAAGAGGAAATAATAATATTTATGCAATGCCCAATCTTTTACTTTCCCTATGAAATGATCTAGGAAGCTCTGGAGAACACAGAGAGTTACTATGATACCATATATTTATAGAACTAGCAAAAATTTTATGTTTTAATGTGGGATTATTTCCCAAAGTCCTGGAGTTCTTAAAACAATGCTCTCATACTGACTATTTAGGTTCAGATGTAGAATAAGCTTTTAGTTAAATGTCATATGTATTGAAAATATAAGTAGTTAGAATAAATTATATTAGACACTTGAAAATGAATAGCAAAAGTACATTCTGGCAGGTGCCTATGGAATGGAAAAATATGGGATTGGAGAGATAATATAGAGGTTAGAGTGCATACCTTATATGCTCCCCAGCTCAGTCCTTGGTACCACATCTTACCTTCTCAAGCATCACTAAGTGTACGGAATCACCAACATCAGAGCTAAGATTAGAATATTCCACAAAACTCTACTGTGGAAGAGAATTTCTTGTGCTTGACCACCCCAAAGGCTGCATCAACATCACAATAGCCACAGGACAATTTGCCTTTTAATCCCTGAGAAATCTACCAGATTCTTAAAGCTCAACTGTTGACCTACTCATAGGTTGGGTGTGCCTGAGAACAGATGGTTAGAAGGATGTAGAGGAACAAGTATTAGCATGACCATGAAACAGAATCTGGATTGTGATGTATCTTAGCAATGAGGTCTCAGGAACCACCCTTCCTCTTCAGGTCCCTAGCATTTGGGCAGATCTGTTGGCCTCAGTTAGACATTAACATAGAAACCTGACTTGCAGCTCAGAAAGTGTCTCTCTTATTGCCTCTCATTGCCCATACAGCCCCAACCTGATTGTCCACTAGCAGCAAGCCTTCCCCTATTTCTGAGGCACATCTGGTGAACTAGACAGAAATTGTCCTTATATTCAATAAGGGTTAGAAGAAGAGAAAGTTGGAAGACATCAGCCTTTTACATTGACTTTTATGGATAAGTTAAAGAACAATGAAAGGAACTGAATAACAAGTACCAGCAGAACAAGTGGCTGTATGTTTTCTCATTTTCACACAAAGCAGTCACAGCAGCTGTTCTCTCCAGCACAGCAGTCCCCAATATTGTGTGCCTGTGCTGAACTGCCAACCAGCTTGCTAGACTACCCTGCACTGATTAATAACAACATTTAACTCTTTACCTTTGGGGGAAAAAAACTATTTCTTCTCTACTGTCTATGTTTTGTCAATGAATAACTCCAGATCATTGAACAATTAGATGATTCTTGGTCACTAGAAACATGCTAACACACACATAAAATCTAAGTGGTTATTTCTGTACACTTTGGGGGAAAAGGAATTAAAGTCTATTTCCCTAATTATTAGATAGAAAAATTAATCACTCTTATAAAAATGTACTTGCCCCAGTTATCCTATCGTATAATTCTGTTCTTTATGATCTTAACATATTTCCAAGTATGAGTCATCCAAGCTTTAGACACAAATAGCTAACCCATAAGGAACTAGTAATGCTTTAATGAGATTTAAAGTACAGCAACCTGGATTAAGAACATGTCACCAGATAAAAATCTGTAGATTTGACTCCCCAGGGTTAAAAGGAGCCCTGCAAGGGGAACTTTAGGGTTAATGATAAAACTTTACCTACACTAAAATTGTGTATAGAACAAGCCTCACATCCAGCAGTGAAATGATGTTTTTTTTAATAAGTTACTGGCTCTTTAAATGGTCTTGAAAAATCAGTCATTTAACTAGGTTAGGATTTGTTGCTACAGCACAATAAAATATTTCATCTGGAAATAGAAAACTCAGAAACAAATAAGCCAAAAGAATACCTAAAAGTGGAATCGTTAACTAGTGAAGTAAGTTTAGGGTACAGCTGTGTTTAAATGAGTTGGGCTTGAGGCCCAACAAGTAAACTCTGTAAAAGATAAAAATTATATTGTTTTCCCCTGACCTCCAATAGTGCACTTTTGCCATGTTAAGTGGGAGTTTTTAGAATGAGAAATGACAAATTAAGAAAGTACAACGAGGGGCCAGAGGGGTGGCATAAGGGCTAAGGCGTCTGCCTTGCCTGCGCTAGCCTAGGACTGACAACGGTTTGACCCCCCAGCATCCCCCAAACCAGGAATGATTTCTGAGCGCATAGCCAGGAGTAACCCCATAACCATGAGCGTCACTGGGAATGCTTTTAAAACAAATTGTTTGGGCCGGAGAGATAGCACAGCAGTAGGGTGTTTGCCTTGCATGCGACCAACCCAGGACTGATGTTGGTTCAAATCCTGGCATCCCATATTGTTCCCTGAGCCTGCCAGGGGTGATTTCTGAGTGCAGAGCCAGGAGTAACCTCTGATCATTGCCGGGTGTGACACAAAAACCAAATATAATAATAATAATAATAATAATAATAATAATAAAGAAAATTTCTTTCTTTGGTTTCTAGGTGGTTGAGGAACTAGATTTATATTTTCCTTTCAGAAGAGGAAAGAGTAAATTGTAACATTTTGGGGAAGAAATTGCTCAGATTTATCTCTATGACCTTATAGTCTGAGTATGATGGAACCAAAATACACTGAGTTTATTAGTTAATATTTTATAAATCACACTCTATTTGTACATTTTAGTGCTATTCACAAACTCTTTGGTTTAATTGGATATCAAGATATCACTAAACAAACCATCATTTTGGTCCCTACCTTGTTCTTCTGCATTCATGTGGAAGAATAGTTTCAAGAACCAAGTGGAGTTTCACTTTTGCCAAATTCATTACTACAGTTATTCAGAAATACTATAAAAATTTCAAATAATCAGACAGTATTTATGTAGGCTTTAGATAGATCATAAATCAAGGTTAACAAACTTTTATTAACATTGTTCTTAACTAAGATAGAGATTTCGTAGGACATCGAACTTCAAATAAATTGCCTCTGGTACATTCTGGTACATTCTGTAAATTTTGAACAAAGAAACACTGCTCTTTTACCCTTTTTCTATTTGAAGTCTAGACAAGTTTTGAAAGGTTGCTAGAGGTTTATAATCTGGAATAACAAAGCCAAAACCTCCAATAAAGAACTGTAATGTCTCTCTTGAAGAAAGTGGAAGGTATAAGTCTAGTAAAAAAAAAAAAAAGATCGGGGCCCGGAAAGATAGCACAGTGGTGTTTGCCTTGCAAGCAGCCAATCCAGAACCTAAGGTGGCTGGTTCAAATCCCGATGCCCCATATGGTTCCCCGTGCCTGCCAGGAGCAATTTCTGAGCATGGAGCCAGGAGTAACCCCTGAGCACTGCCAGGTGTGACCAAAAAAAACAAAACAAAACAAAAAAAAAGATCAATTACATACAAAATGGAATATTAA